>PVJI01008785.1:0-68956 GCA_004026765.1 Micronycteris hirsuta
GTTCATGAGACCAGGAGTCTCAGGTTTTTGTCTGCTATTTTATCTCATGTTCCTTAGAGTACTACCTGGTACACATAATAATATATATTCCTGGAGTCCCAAGTAATTTTATCCTCAATACTGAGTTCCAGAATAACTTTATCATGTAGTCGCGTCAATGCACCACCTGAGGCTATGAGGCGATGTTGAAGTGGGGAGACAGTGAACATGAAAGCATAACATAAAAGGCACATGCAAATGTGTAGCGACAAGGGAACAGAGTTTGGAGCCAGAAGATCTGAGTTCAACTACCAAGGCCATCTCCTCCTGCCATGTGACTCCCACCAGACAACAGGGCATAATTGTGAAGCACACAGACTCTGGCGCTTAGCAACCTGGTTTTAAATCCTGGCTCTAAAAGCTCATCAGCTGTGCGACCTTTGACAATTTACTTAGCTTCTCTGTGCCTTAGTTTCTTCTTCTGTAGAATGTGGATAATGATAGTATAGTCAAAGGATTACTAGGATAATTAAATGAATTAATATATGTAAATCAATCAGAACATTGCCTCGCAGGTAGAAAAGCTGAGTACTGGCAGTTAATTTGAACTCGTGACCCTCATTTATAAAACATGGATAATAACTACCTGTGGTGTAATCATAAGGATCAAGTTGATCTTAATACATGTTAATGTGCTTATACTTTTAATAGATGACTTGTTTTTTTAATTTCAGGATAGTGTATGTTCATCATAAGTTTTTCAGAAAGATGGAGAGAGTAAAAATCCTTTACATCTCAGTAAACAGTGACAACTACTATTAGCATTTTCTTATATAAATTTCCAGATTTCTTCTTATGCTATATCAACACAAAGACATGTGTTTGTGAAAATATAATTTTAACAGAGTTAGACACATATAATACACTGTTCAGAAATCTGCTTTTTAAAAAGTTATCCTGGGTGTTTTTTCACCAAATAAAGATCTACATCCTTCTATGTAACACCTGCCCAGCATTTTATTGCATGAAAGTTTCTTGATTTATTCAGCCAATACTCCATTCACAGCCAGGTTGTTTCCAGTGTGTGAAAGTGCTTCGTAAACTGCACGGTAATATACACGTGTTAGCGCTCATCACCGTTATTTTAAAATAAATATCTAGACATTACCATTAAACTCCTCAAAGGTCTTTCACTTTTTCTTTAACCCTTTAGAAACGATGCTTCGATCTAGCGGGATGCTCACCATCATTCAAAATGCATGGCATTTATGGATCCCGTATGTGACAGGAAGAAACAGGCAAACTCCCAAATCAGATGGAGGGGAGGTGGCGGGATTATTCCCAAGAGCCCGTCTCAACACAGAGACTCTGTGCCTTCTCCAGGCATGTGTGTCCTCACTCACACTCCTTTGCTCATGGGCTGGTGTCACTCATTTTTTGCTGCCTTTTCAGAATGCATCCGTGGCTTCAGAATCTTTATTGACAATGAACTCCCAATAACCATTATGAAATAATTGGAACAGGCAGGAGAGATGAAATGCATTTGTTAACCTCATGTTGAAGACCTAAATAATTAAAAAGGTGTTACCTACAAGAATGTACCGAGTAGCTACCACGTGAGGTGTGTGTATTGGAAGTGGCAGATTTTGCAGCTATATTGATTTACATGATTGTCCCACATATACTCTGGGTTCCTGGAGAGTTGAAAACATGCCTTTGTCCTTCTCTGTAGCCTCACCTTTGCCTAGTAGAATGCCACATAAGGGTAGCAGATAGTTAATATTGTTCACTTGTGGAGAGCAGTTGAAATAACTGAAGACCTTGATCTCACTCTTTTACAATCTCATTGATTAATAACTGAAATTAAAAGTGCCAATGGAGTCTCTGAAAATAAAACCTGCTGCATTATTTGCGGTAGGGTGGAGTCGGATAGGGCATCCAGTTGCATGAAAACAAGTAACTTAGAATTGCTAGTCTTTTTGTACAATAAATTTTCTCTATTAATTAATGGTGTGACTTAGAGAAAGTATATGTTTCAGGGCACAGAGGGCTCTGCTGATACCAGTTTTGCAGGAGGAGGTGGCGTGCTCATTGAGATATACCGCAGACTTACTTCCTCCTGGCACAGGTCCCAGCACGAGCTGAATGGGTTCAGCTTATAAAACTCTGGCCTTTCACCTCTTCAAGGCTACAATTAACTACTCTATGAGCTTCATTCATTCGACAAATATTCAACAGATGGCCAATAGGTACTCCACAATGCAGTAAGCATTAGATTTGGGGAAGTCCACCACTGCGAAAAAATAATCATTTAAATTCAAATACATTATATGTAAACATTTTAGGCCTCTTAACAATGGATCATCATGACAATTATTTTTCATGACTATCAAAGGTAGGGCTTATATACTTTTATCTCCTAGTATTAAAATCACTCTAACCAGGAAGATCTTTTTATCCCAACATGAAAATTGGCAAATAGATTCCATCATCTCCTGCCTGTTCCAGCTACTTCATAATGCCTACCAGGAATTCATTGTTAAAAAGGATTCAACCATGCCTGAACTCTAAAGAAAATTCTGCAATCGACAAGTGATGTCTGCCATGAATGAAGAGTTGGCTAAGCGTTCTGTGTGTCAAATAGTTGCCATTCTTCTATCTTGTATGTCATACTGACTCTGCTCCTTTGTCTTCTGCTGGACTCTGAATAACTCTTTCTTACTGGTTCTTAGTCAGTTATTAGAGGACCCGTTTATTTTATAAACCATGGCCCAACATGGTTACCACTGAGCGCTGCGCCCAATCACCCTTCACCATCTAACACTGGATTTCACCTTTCTCCAGTTTCTTCATTTTGGATTTGTCTTAGTCTGTAACATAAAATGGTAATGCTCCTTGAGGGCAGCAACCTTTTACCTTCATTCTTTTCAGCCTCTGCCATGCACCGCTAGCATTGACAAATGTGCTCAACAAACACTGTCATGTGATTGCATGGAGAAAGGACCTGTCTCAGGGCACTAAGTTCATGCACAAGTTCTCCATTTGCCATATTCATGACTTTGTATAAATTCATGGAACTATCTTGTGTCCCCATTTCCCATCTCTAAAATAGAGATGTGGCCATAGAAAATCTCTAATATCCCAAATCAACCTAGCATTCAGTGCTACTATGTATCTTAGAAGACAGTGTTTCAAAGAGGACTTCTGCAGCTTGAAATATCTCTTTTCATCTAATAAAACAAGTTTATTTTTCCTTTGATAAAGACATGAATTGTGGATCTTCTTGAGAGGCAGCTCAGCCTTCACTCCCTCTCTATTCTAAGTTCCCAGTAAATGAACGGTGATTCTCTCCTCTTTCTTCAGCCCTGAACAAGAGCCCACTCTCTTACTAACAGAAAATAGGATTTGAGTGGTGGCCCTTACACTAATTGGTCTGGAGCCCTCGATAAAATATTGTTATTGACAGAATGTTCTCCCTGTTCATGTGCTGATAAAGTAGCTTAGCAGACACAGAAGGAGTAAATGGAGGACAAAGAAAACCTACCTTAAACTTGGGTGGAAGAATTGAGTCAGCATTGTGGGGTTCTTGCTAATAAGAGACCTTGCTAAAAGAATATAGCAGAAGCCACAATATTCAACAAGACAATGGGAACAGGAGAGTAAGAATCAGCAGTGGTGGGTGAGAGGTTAAGAAAACCTCCCTGGAGAGAAGATCCACCCTGGCCAGGGTGGCTCAGTTGGTTGGAGCATCATCCTGTAAACTGAAAGGTCAGGGATTCGATTCCAGATCTGGGCATGTGCTTGGGTTGCGGGTTCAGTTCCTGGCCAAGGTGCATGAGAGAGACAATCAATCAATATCTCTCTCCCTCCCTTTCCCTATCTAAAATCAATAAGCATGTCCTCAGGTGAGGATGAGAGAGAGAGAGAGAGAAGATCCAAAAGCTTGAATTGCTCTGTTTGACCCTTGAGGTCTACATAGGATCAAATGTAAATGAAATCAGTTAAAGACTATAATTTTTAACTCAGCCAGAAGAGTATGCATAAAGAAATCCCATCACAATCTGTCAAAAACTACCTATTGATTTTAAAAGATAAAACATAAAATGTTCAAAGGAGCATCATAACTCTAACGGTATGGGTTAAGATCAAGTACAGAGAAGCTTCTACAGATGGGACTGTATTCTGTTGTGGCCAGTGATAAACTAACTCAGTGATCTCCCAGGTCTTTTTCCTAGAAATGAGCCTCTGTCTGCCGTGACTTGATCTATCTAAATTTTAAAAGGACAAAAATAGAACCAAGGATAATATCTATTTTAGTCCTTAAAATGGCAGTTTGCTTATACTGTGGTCAAGTCTTCAATTTGCCATCCCTTAACACTAACTAGTGAAGTGCAGAAACACTACCTGGCCAGCAGCTGGGCAGTGTACTGAGGGGAAGGGAGCCCTGGGTGGGCAAGCAGTGTCTTTGACCCCAGGGCATTTTGATTTAGGTAGAAATCCCCAGATTCTTTTTCACTTTAAGTAGTACTTGGACAAACCAAAGCTTTATTTTCCTTGAAACCCTAAACTTATCTATGAAGAACCCTGAAAATGCAGTTGACCCTTGAATATCATGATGGTCAAGGGCACTGACCTCCTCATGTAGTTGAAAATTTTGCTTTCTCCAAAATGTAGTTGTCCCTCAGTATCCACAGGGGACTGCTCCCAGGACTCCCTGTAGACACTCAAGTCTGTGGATGTTCAAGTCCCCTATAGAAAATGGCATGCATCGATGCATACAGTCAGTCTTCTATATCTGCAGGCTCCTACCCACTGATCAAAACAGTACAGGTATTTACTGAAAAAAAAAAATCCATGTAAAGTGGACCTGCATAGCCAAGACCTGTGATGTTCAAGGGTCAACTGTATCCTTCTTGTCTTTTCCCCTACCCACCCAACTTTTATCCTCCCATGTCCCCAATCCCAACCCTCCCCCAACCTCAGAAAAGGGAAATTGGGGCAAGTTTTCCTGGAATTCTTTTATGTGTTCTCCTGAAACCTACGAAGTCATCACTCAGCTTCTAGAATCTTCCTTCCTGCCAGCCCTGCCTGAAATGACCAGAGCCAGGCCAGATTCAAGTTCTTCCCATTCTTCGAACCAGATGCAGCAACGGGGAGCCTGTCCTAGCCAGAACTCCAACTCCGCTGAGGATATACCTGCCACACAACCAGCCTGGGCTCACCCACCAAGTAACCAGCAGTCAGGAACAGCCCAGAGAGCTAGGGATTCTACCATAAAAAAAAATTATTGAGGCCCCTCATGCCACCCACCCACCTCCCTCCTACCTACCCTGTCACACAGGGAAAGAAGTCGAACACACTACTTTGAGGACCGGGCAAAGCAACAATTCCTTCCTCCCACTCATCACATTCTTCTGAGGAATGGGGCTGACTTTGATTCTTCAGATTATACTCACAATTAAACTCTTCAAGACTTTGTACTCTGGGAAAATGGTAAACAACCCAACTCTTGTCCTCAGATAACCAAGTGTGCGTGTGTGTGTGCTGGTGGGGGAGGAGAGTGTAAGGGATTGAACTGAATGACAAGGGACTCCAACTCCTGAGAAAGTCTTCACAAATAGAAGTGCATGTGAGTGGAACACCTTGTAATTTAAAACTACGTTTTTCTCAGTGGTGTCTCCAGTTCTCAGCCTGAGCCAGACCAGGCATGGGATTTGATTTGGCCGCCCTTCCGTTGACAAAAGCACTGCACTCCACGGCAGCCTCCGGGGTGCTGGGCAGCTCCCTGTGTAAAGCCCCCGGGTTTGCGGAACACTGTGTTGTTCGACACATCACTGGCAGCAATAGAACTGTCTGAAAATGCTCAGACCCCATCAAGCACAGGCAACAGCAGGGGAGGGGTTAATAAGTGCATGTTCCCCATGGCTTTTCCGGAATCTGTTGTAAAAGGCACATGGAGCCTTACTGAATGCAAGTGCAACTTTACCCGTGCATATTTCCTGGGTTACTTGGGAGGAAGTGTTACTCAGCTTTCAATAGGAAGTCCACTCTGAAAAAAAAAATAATAATTCTGTGGTTTTTAAGGAAAATATGGCATTCACCTAAATAGCATTCCTCTGCTGGTCCCCAAATTACAATAAGGTAGCAGAAATGTTAGAGAATGCTTTCTATGTGTTTGAGCCTTCCTCATTACAGGAAATAATATCTCATCCATTCCACAGATGTTTATTGAATATCCCCAATGTTGAGAAAATGTCCCTATCATATTAAAAGGTGGGCAGAGCAAGAAAAGATACCTGGATAATCAGAGCTGAATTTTGACCTTATGGAATTTACCATCTGATAGGGAAATCAATACACAAACACCAAAGATACTTCAGCGCAAGGAAGAAATGTTAGGCAGGTTAGAAACTGGCCTCTAATGGACAGGATGCTTGGCACTCGAAGAGAAATTGATTCCAGCTGGGGCAGAGTATATTGCTCAGCTTTGATGTCCACCAGAAGGCAGGGAGTCCTCAACATCCCATCACCTCGAGAAAGGAGCATCTCTAAGACAACTTCACTTTTTTGCCAAGATATGCAGGTACACATCCATGTGTGGTCTGAGTTTCTATAGCAGTCTAGGGTTTTCCCTCCTTTCTTGCCCTGGAAACAGCAGGCAGTAGACATGTTCACACAATAGCTAAGCTTCATTTTTTTTTTAACTCTGTCATGTTTTAAGAGGATTAGCTTTATTAGTTCAGTTAGTTCACTTTCTTTTGATTTCTTAATGTGAAAAACAAACCGAGAGTAAAAAGCAGGAGTTGACTTCAATAGCCCACAGTCAGGCACTAGCTCCGGGTTTGAGGTGAGGGCTCCGGCTGGCATTGTAGCTCACTCGTGTTTGTTTGGTTTACTCCTGACAGAGACAATGGAATGCTTCCATGAAAACACCCCAGTCATTTTCCATCTATGAATGAACAGAAGGCATCCCGTGGCTCAGGAGGAATAAATATTCAGCCCCACTGGAGGCCTGCTGGCTCACCCAAGCTACACCATGGCGGTACCCACTCTGGCTTCACATGTAATTGACTAAAGTTGGTGCCGTTTCATGGCGGGGTGATTTATCACTGACACCTCTTTGACACTTCAACCGGGGGCCACTGCAGCAGGGCAAGGTTCAAGGAAGTTGGCCGATACTGAGGCAGACATTTTATCAACTAACGATTGCGTTTTCTACTTCTGGACTTTTCCCAAGGGGCTTTCGGTTTGTATTTTGTTGGCTGCTGTTAACTCCGCTGGGGATGTACAACCCCAGGTTATTGTTTCTGAAAGTAATCGAGCTTTTCCCAACAACTG
This sequence comes from Micronycteris hirsuta, assembly GCA_004026765.1. Lineage (NCBI taxonomy): Eukaryota > Metazoa > Chordata > Mammalia > Chiroptera > Phyllostomidae > Micronycteris > Micronycteris hirsuta. Next base: position 7,318 of record PVJI01008785.1, read on the forward strand.
AGTCTCACTGAGATTTCGAGGGTGAGAGAAATATTTCTGAAGACATGAGGTCCATGGGCAGCCTGAGATACGGATTTACGTTGAGAGCATTCATTGTATGCAGGTCAGAAGAGACCACAGAGGAACGTGGCTGTGCACTTGACTCCGCACTTGAAAACAATCCTATTTCAGTATCTGTGTCTGTCATATGTCTTCACTTTGTACAGTCATTCATTTATTTATTCATTCATTCATTCATTCAACAAAGGAGTACCTACATGAGAAAGACGACTGTGGAAGGACTGGATGCTAGGGAAGGAAACAAAACAAGTACACAACAGAGGGATGCTCCTCTCAAGGAATGCATAGTCCCGTAGGGAAAATGCATGCCAACAAACACTTCTGAGGCAAAAAATGGAAATCAAAGAAATGGCTGCTAGAAAAAGAAGTGCATCAAAGAGCTGTCAGAATAAAAAGGAAGGAAGGGGGTATCACCTGAAATGCTTTTATTTAGAAATAGATCCCCAAAATGTTCCTATTATCCTGAAATAAAATTTTAACTTTACCTCCTGAGAGGGGAAAGAGAAAGAGGCATCATGTCTACTCCCCAACTTTCCCCTGAGATAAAGTATTTCTGAAAAAGTCACTTTCTAAATGATTTGTACACTTCCTTTTCTGTAATCTACTCCCACTCTCAGCATCTTCTTCATATTTTCATTCTTTTTGCTCTTGTGGAAGCCAAAGAGTTTTATCTGAGAGGAGCACAAACGAGAGCACAGGAGGAATCCTGAAACCTCCTTCCAGGGCTGGCCTGCCCCCTCGCTCTTCACTGAGGAGGGACGCAGCATTTCTGAGTCTGGAAAGCAAGGGTCATTCAGTTTCCATGCTGGCTCCATCCTGGCCTCTCCTGGGCATGGGCAGAAATGATACCAAACTATGCTGAATCACTTACAGTGCTTTTATGATGAAGATAATCATAGGAGATTGATTTCACCATCAACTTCATTTTATAATAGTGTAAAACAGCTTGGACCCCAGAGGGACTCATGTTAACCTTCTCAGCCTCTCTCTCTGTGTAGACAAATGCGTTTTGCCCTACCCTCCTTTGAGATTCCCTGGTCCACATTTTCAGGGACTGGCAGTGCTATGTGGAGGAAGGGTTGCTCAATTAACGTCTACAGGGGACGTCCGAGTTTCCAAAGCAAAAAGGAAAGGAAGAGCCTTTCATTCCACTTGTTTTTATAGACGGGACTCCAATCACAAGGCTCAGGGAGAGTTTGCCTTTTGCATAGACACACTTCTGTGCAGTGCCACACCCAGGGCAGGGCCAGCTTCCCCGCACAGTTGCTCCTTGCACCCCCCTCATCCACGTGAGCAGAGAGTGCAAGGGATGTGGCCACCTGCCCCAGCCCTTCGGTTACACACATGGTTTTCATGTCAGACTTTCCTGTTCCATCCTTCTTCAAACACCAGACAGAAGGAGGATGTCCCCCGACCTTTCCCTTTCTTTTATAGAAATGTGATGGGCTCATGGTCATCAGATCGGAACACATCAGTTTCAAGGAAAAACACATTATGTTTTGAAAAGTATGAACTACTTGAACAATTAAATAGTTTAAAAGACAAACCTTCAAGTGTCCTCAGTAAAGATACGCAAGCACAATATCCTCCTACCATGCAAACTGGGGAACTAGATGTGGACATGAACGCATTTTGCTTTTAATTAACTTTTCTAAAATTCCTCTCAACACAAGTGATCTGTCACCAACCCACTGTCAACAAGAAACAACAATTATTTTGGTCATTGAAAGAGTCATTTTTACCAACGAACTATCATTATCAATCAATCTAAGGTTGTCTACCTATCCCTGCACTAAATACAAAAACAAATAGGAGAATAAATCTGTAGGTGAATAAATTTTCTGCACACCAATCCCCGCAGGCCATGTGTTTATAAGTCAACAGCTTAAAATGAAAACATCTGATGAAGGTAATACACCTGTTAAAAGAGCATAAAATTCCAAACCCAATGGTAAAATATAAAGATTATAAAGCCTCTTAAAGGAGCCATCAAAGCAAACCATTAAATGAATACATCTGCTCCATGCTAGAGTCTAGTTTATAAGTGCCACTCAAAATAAAAGAGATTTAGGACAAACATTTCATAAAAGGATGTGAAAAGCAGTGAAGGGAACTTATTTTGAGGATGATGAGAGAAAATGGAATGGATTCCGTTAAAAAGAAGAACTGACCTAAACTCAGTCCAGTACTCAAATAAAAGGTTTTATGAGTCTAGTTTTCACTGAAAGATGCGAGACATGAGAGGGCACAGGAACATCATTTTTATGCCCCACTTTATACTTTGGTTTTAGTCTACAGGAAAAAAAAGAAAAAAAAATCGGTTTAATGCTTAATAGTTACCTGCCATGAAATGTGATACTTATGAAAAATACAAAACAAAAAAATAAAAAAATCTCTAGTCAAGGCAATTCCTATACAACTTTGAACCTAAAATTTTACCAAAAAAGTATGATAAGACAATAGTATTCATTGTACATGACTGTATATCCACCTGACCTTCCTGAATATGACTTTAGTAAATGGTATTTTCTGGTTTTCCTGTCTCTCTAACTTCAGTTTCTCTGTGTTCCACCCCTTCATTGTTGGTGCTCCCTGTAATTCTATTCCTGGCCCCCTCGGCTTGTTCTTCTCACTCTTTCTCAGTTGATGTTGCTGCCTCAAAGGGTTTTAACTACCGTCACCGAAATAACGATTCCCATACCTACGTCTCCAGCCCAGACTGCGCCCTCTTAGCCTCTGAGTCAGCGGGTTACTGACTGCTGACCACCAGCATCCTGCCAGTCCTGGGAAATTCACAGTATACAAAATGGACTGTGATATCCTCCCCCAGTCCCAGCTGCTTCTGTCTGAGTTTTTTGTATCCGTTGGAAAGTAGCAGCAAGATCCACCCAAGCCAAAAACATGGAGTTATCATTTAATTCTTCTTCACTCTTACAGCTGTTCCTTCTTTTCCATTCCACCGTCAATGTCTTCCTTTAGTCCAGGCCCTCATCAACATTTCCCCAGCGATCTTTCTAGAACACAGCTCTGGCCACACTCCATGAGAGGACAGCACGGTGTGCCTCCACTCTGACCTAGAGGGAGCTCTTTCACCCAGCAGTGGGGCTCTCTGAACTGGCCCCTGCCCATACCTTCCATCTGACTGCTGACCACCCCCTGCTTTCTCTAGACTTTGCTCAAACTCTACCTGGCTTCTCCGCTGGGCCTTCCTTCCTTACCTTACACTTCTTCATCTTCTAAGAATCAGCTAAAATGTCAACTCTTTCAGGAGGTCTTGCTGACCCCTTGAGGCTAAGTTTGGTCCTTCCTCTCAGAGCCCTGTATACTTGTCTACCACTGTACCTAGCACACTGTAACCACTGGTTTATATGCCAGTTTTCCCCAGCAGACAATGAGCTCATTGACCACAGGGACCCTCTGTTGTTCGTCTCTACATCCACCATACACATAACAATGATGATTAATACACGATCTCTGTGACAAAGACACATATACACATATATCCTCAGCATAGATATTTTATTACATGCCAGTATAATAATAACTACATATACATTTGCATGCCAATAGCATAAGAACTTTATATGCTTAGTTCATTACATCCTTCAAGAAAAGTTGTATAGTTTCTTTATTGTTTGTTGGGTTTTTGTTTGTTTGTTTGTTTGTTTTGGTTTTACAATTTGGGAAGCAGGTAATTGGGGTTGTTTCACATTTTCTTCAAATTAATCAAATATGATCATGAGCTTCGCCAAACTTTCTAATAACAAGAATAAGTACTAATCTTTTCTGAGCACTTACTGTGTTGAAACACTATGCTAGGTGCTTTAGATGCCTGCATTATTCTATCATTGCAGTTTGCCCTAGGTAGCAGGGTCTAGTATTACTATTCTCCCCATCTACACAAAGGGAAAAAGTATTTCCCCTAAAGCCTTAAGAATAACTCATCCAAATCCATACAAATCGGAAGGAATGCAATCATGATGCAACCCAGGCTTTTCAATTGCCCTCAGTCAAAATTCAACTCACTATGATTAACTTCTATGCCAAAATTCAACTCACCATTCGACACCATGGCACAGAACAGTGCTATGACTAAAACTACTCATATGCATAACAACCAATACGGAAATGGACCCCAACCAATCAGAACATGTCCTAGAGGCCCCTGCTATAAGTATATTTTTAGTTCCTGGATTAGGAGGGAGCCAAGGGGGTCTAAGAGCAGGAGCCATGGTTACACAGCGAGGGGGCACTGACCACTCAAAGGGTTCTAGCAACAGAATCGATGCGGCAGCATGTCAGTATTTTGGCCACCAATACTGTGATATAATACCAATTGGATATCAGAATAATGGTATCAGGAAAAAGTGTCTGTCCTATTCTCACGGTCTGGTGCTGTACGCTCCCCTAGTCACTGTCCTTGCATGCAGCTGTCATTGAACAGCATTTCCTTAGAGGGAAATTCCACAATTTCCAGTGGAAGAACAGAGGCAGCAAAATTATTTTGGGCTTCTAGACTCTTTTTCTCCTGTATCTCCAGACCCTAAAAGAGTATTTGGCACAAAAATAGGCACTCAATAGCCCTGGCCAAGTAGCTTAGTTGATTAGAGCATTGTCTTGATATTTCAAGGTTGTAGGTTCAATCTCCAATCAGGACACGTACAAGAAGCAGCCAATGAATGCATAAATAAGTGGAACAACAAATTTCTCTCTCTGCCTCGCTCTCTCTCTCTCTCTCTCAAATCAATTTTAAAAAAATTTTAATAGGCACTCAATAGTATTGTTAAATAAAACAATGACTAACTTACCAAAACCAGATGAAGTGTTTGGTCAACTGGGGAGGAACACATAGCCCCAACAATAAAGGATGCTAAAACATCGTTGTTGTAGACAGAAGGGGACAGGGAGTGCTACATGTGTTAGAGGAGTTTGATGAGTTGTTCGAGATGGAGAAATGAAACCCCAGAGTTGTGCTCACATCACAACAGACGTTCCTTAAATCACCCTCTAAGGCTGCAGGGCCACTTAGCCACGGGCCTTTTCAGCGGTTGAGTGGCACATGCAAGTCTGGGGCCAGAGCTAAATTGCTTGGGCGAAGGGTGAGAACAATGCTGCCTCCAAGGGTCCTCCCACTCACGCCCTCATTTTGCTTAAAGTGATCCTGGTCCCTCTGCAGTGACATAGCGGGAACACTGCTGAACGTCAGTGACAAAGGCCATAGCAGACCCTTTACTGAGAGGAGGAAGCGTGGTACTCATGGCAGGGTGGGTCTGGAATGGCCTCACCTCCGTGGGAAAATGTGGTAGCGGCCCCAACATTGAAATCACCCTGGAATCGTCAACATTTCAAGTCCATGTTCAAAGATTTCTGCTTCTTGCTGCTAGGCATACAAACAATAATAATAACAAGAATAATAACAGGCATTAACACCTGCCACCTTTCACTGAGCACTGACTGTGCCCTGGGCTAAGCCTCTCTAAGCCACTTCTCATCAAATCTTTTTAACAACCCTATGAGGAAGGTACCGTTTTTATTACATTTTACAGCTGAATGTTAACAGGGCCTGAACTCACCAAGCAAATGGTTAAAACGTGGCTGTTTGCAGACTCCATTGTTTGTCCCTGCAGGGCACCCCACTGGATGGATTAATATTTCAGCACCTGGGACATCTTTTAGATGATGAGTCCTGAATTTGGGTCCAAACACTCTGTTTTATTTACTTTTAAGGTTTGAAATTCCTTTTCACTGAAACATAAAGATCATTTACACTGCTTCACAGAGATCTGAGGAGGACAAAATCCTTCTCTACCACACAAGTGGCCGTGAACTTGATTTTTGGTGTGGCAACCCCTGTGCAGCTGACGGCCATTGTGCCATTCTGTGTACACTCAGGACAGCATATAAATAATAAATCATAGCATTTCTGAGGTTTGCTCTGCACCATCCTAGATGCCAATCACATGGGGGGGAGTAGCGCTTCCTCACTGCTGACATTTAGGTACATGCTGACGGACTATTGCTCTAGCTAGGACTTCAATACCCTCCTCTAATAACTTAAAGATTAACCTTAGCAATAACAACAACAAAGCCACAGAGTTTTATCAGTACAAGGTGTAAGAAAAGGAAGGCTTTGAAATATGAACCACCATCACTATCAATTTTTTTTAAAACCAAAAGAGCATATACCATTCAAGCTTTGGGAACAAAAACAAACTATTGCTAAGAGGCCATGTAAATGGGAACCAATGGACTTGTTTTTCTTTTTCCTCCCCCTCCCTCCCCACACTCTCAAGGGTTTGGACTCGCATAGGAAAGAGATCCTGGAAAGAATGGGTTAATATAAGCCACACGGTGCTCTCACCGATGCCTTAAATAATTGTCACATGGTCCCTATAATCTGTCCCATGCTGTCAGCACTGGGTTAGTCATAATACTATCAGATAAGAGCTGTTCAAAGTGACACACTAACCAACATGAGAGCCGCATGACTCCCTGGCTTGGCTGCTGCCCTTCAGCTGAACTTTGGCTGAGAGTGAAAGACTCCCACAGGCTGTCCTGCACATGCCACCACCTGCAGTGTCCGGTGGCATTTTCCGTCGTTAGGGCCTCTGTTGCCTCACGATCCCGTGAGGGGCAGCTGGGGCTCAGTTACAGGGAGCCGCAGGCTCACCCCCACCCCTGGGCCAGGCGAAGGGCCTCTGCTGCCGGGGCAGCCACCGCCTTTCTGAGCAGGCGCTGGGACTGCCTGTCCCTTCCACAGTTGATTAGTTTTGCAAATGTGCGTGTCCCACATTATGCCAAGTGCCACAGCAGGGAAGCTCGGACCCCCGAAGGGAGTTTGTGCTGGGAGAGGGTAGAGAAGGAATGTGACTCTTGCCTAAAAGTATGCAAAGGCAAGGGCAGGAAAGGGAGGAGAAAAAAGAAAAAAAAAAGAAAAAGAAGGAAAATGATTGCCTCTGGGTGGAAGGTTACTAGGGACTGGCTCTGTTTTATTTGTGTTTTTCTGTTGCCCCCTCTCTGTTCTTTTTCCTCCAGCATGTTTTAGATTTTTAATTGGAACAATAAAGTCATTTTTTTCGAGAAGGAGAATAAAGGAAGCAAAGAATAGTGGAAAAGAAGACGAAAGGAAGGTGACCCATTCACTCACTGATCCATTCACAAAGCAGGCAGCAGAAAGGAAGGGAGAAGGAGGTCATCTGACATTGGCTTGGAGAGCGTTTATTGGCTGTGTGCCTCTGGGAACTTACCTAACATCTCTCTAAGCTTTATTGTCCTCAGCAGTTACATGGAATCATAATACCTAATTTACAAGTCTGCTGTGAGAATAAAAAGAGGTGATCTTTGCTAAGGGGCTTACATGCAGGAGGTGCTGGGTAAATAGTAGCTACTGGGAAGCCGCACAAACTGTGATGTCTTTGGAGTCAGAGACGCCCAGGCCCAGATTCTGACTCTACCGCTTACTAGCGTCTGACCTCCAGCAAGTTATTTCACCTGGCTGAGCCTCAAGTCTCCTAATCTGTGAAATGGGCACAAGAATACCCAACTGTCCGGGTGTTGAGAGGGATTATGGAGGCAATGTTTAACACTTAGCACACAGTCAGGCATGTAGTAGGTATTGGGTAGATAGTAACATGGGTGGTGGAAGGAGGGAGATAGAAAGAAGGCAAACCCATTCATTGATTCAGCAGATGGAAAGTGCAAAAGGTACAAGTAAAAGTAATACTTATGCCAAAAGATAGGGCATCAATAACGGGTAAACAAAGGTAAAGATCAATAAAGATTGAAAGGTTTGTAAAAGGGTATAAATATATGAGAAGACAGAGAATGTTCAGAGTGGGAATAATCATACACTTTTTAGTTGGAAATTAATTAATACATCTTCCTTCTGCCTCCAAGGAGATAATATGTGAATCTTCCCATCTGACAAATTGAAGCTCAGAGATCTGTAACAAGTTGTCCAGGATTACACAGCTAATAAACAGTGTTAGAGGGCCTAACCTAGGGTAGTGGCCCTGCTATTTTTTTTTTAAGGAAAGATAGGTGGGTAAGAAAAAGCACAGCAGAACTTCAGCATGAGTAGAGAAACATTAGCAAATGTATAAAAGGCAGTAAATAACAATGGACAAAAATTCCTGTCTACAGTAGGAGAAACAGGACAAAACTATAGCTTTTTTAAAAATAAATACAAACAGTATTTTGACAAAATAAAAATCTTAAAAATTGGAAACAAAAATTGTACTTTGTAGAAAGACATCCTATTGAAGATAAACCAAGGAAGCTAGAATTTCATGGGGAAACCTACGTGGGAAGAATTCCAGTGGGAAAGAGGAAAGCCAGACCTTCCCTGTGAACACACCCGGGTGTGATTACTCAGGCTATGACCTGTGCTAAGATTCCCTGACGAGGGCCCATAGCAACTTGCTCTGCAGAAGGGAAAGCCACCATGGGTCTAGGAATACAAATCCTGCTGTTTGGGGCTGTGAACATTAGGCAGGTGAAGGCTTATGAAACTTAAGGAACAGAAACTAATATAAAAGTAGATGAAAGAAGAAAACAGAAAACAGGAGAAAAAGAAGAAACACAACATTAAGGAAAATAGCCGACTGGCCCAGTGTGGTCTGAGGCAACAGGAAGCACGTGGTTTCGGACAGCTTTCCGGCTCTCCCCTGAAGTTCGTGAGGGCTGGCGCAGCGTATGCCACGGGTATAGCTCACTCCTGCCCATTTACTGCTAATAATCATGATGACTTACTCTTACACAGAGTGCTTTGGCATAGGGGGCATTTTCACATGCATTTCTTAATCAACCATGTGACACTGAGTACTGGCAGCTGCTGGCCACTCATCCGCTGGGGTGGGCAAAGCAAGTCTTTCTTTAGACATGTAAAGACGGGACTCGGGGCACCCCTGCCTTCCAAGAAAGGTGTCTTTCACCCTGTGTGGTCTAACAAAGATGTCTCCCGCTGTCCCTTGCTATGCGGAACTCTCCCTTGAGAGGTGAACAAATTGTTGTATAGGATAAGAAGACATCTGGGAAGAAAAATTGGAAGATCCCATTTGATGTTCAGTGTTATTGGAATCTATTAGAGTGGGGACTCTCAGCTAAGATCCCAGAGAGGTCCCATAAGAAGGACAGAGGGCCTAACTGGGTGACATGGGGAAGGATGGGTATAGCTGAGACTGGAAATCCACCCAGAGCATGCTACCCTGTCTTAGTATAATGTTATGAGAGCCCTAACTTAGCATGGGTTGTAATGAAAGAAAGTGGCAAGCTGGAGCGCAGGCCAGGAGACATCACTGGGTCTGTGTAGTGACCCACAGCCACCAGGTCCCTGCAGAGCAGCGGACCAGCCTCCACTGTGCTAGGCAGAGTCACCATCCAGCAGTGGCACCACGTGGCAGCAACGGAGGTAATGGTGCTACTAGAATGACCACGGCATCCACTTGTCCCACTAGCCTGGTGCTTAAAAACAAACAAACAAACAGACTTAACGCTCTAAACTAAATAAACCCCAGGTTATCTTGGACAATTAAGATAATGATCTGTGAGATGATGGAGAGACATCAGGAAGGCGGTTTCAACTTCCTGCAACTACGGCAACTGAGACACTCAGTTGATTGATAATAACTGTGTGGCTTATGCTGGTGAAGCTGATCATATTGGTTATGCTTACAATGAATATTGATTAAGCAATGACTCTGGGCCAAACACTATGATATAGGCAGAGAAGTGATTATCAGCTTCAATTTATAGGTGAAGAAACTGAGGTCCATTTAGGTTAAGTGGCGTGCCTAAGACTCCAGAGCCAGGAAGTGCGTGAGCAGGTTCCCTTTCCAAAGCAGATGACTCTAGGTAAATGAGAAACAATGTCACCCCTTTGGGACAAAGGTGGAATATCCCACCAGACGTTGTGGAGTTGTCTCTGCATGTGAGGCTGCATCATTTTCACAAAGGTTCCCTGTCTTTTTTAATCCCCTACATGCACTTGGGCAGAACCCAAGCTCGAGGTACTGCTCACATGCTTGTGGTTTGGCTCCCAGCTAGAGATCACATTCTCTGCTCCACAGCCAGAGCCAAGGAGGCTTCTTGCAAAATACTACTTGTGTCCTGGTACCACCTCCTGAAAGGGCTGTCTAAAATACCCACATGCCTGGCAGGTGGGCTCGGCAGGATCAAGCACTGGCAACCAGAATATCCAACAAGAAGTGACTATGCCCACCCTTTCCCCCATAACGTTTAATAAGAGTTATACCCTTGGTTATTGATAAACAGAGCACATGTTTAGGAAATATCACAGATATTAATTGGAAAATTAAAGAGAGACAATATCTGGTAACAATATCCAGTAGTATCTAATATACCTATTTTGGCCATTTTTTTCTGCTTACACAGTCGGCAGAGCAACAGAGAATGATCATGTATTTCTGCTTCACAGGTACTTTCCTCACTTATATCTCAATAATCTTGCTAGTTGATACCAATTTTTGTTTCGGGGCCACCACTCAAAAAGATGCCATTTACATAGAATTCAATGGAAATAGGGTGCCCCCGAGGTGTGTCACATGGAGACTTCTATAGAAGTCTTCCCTTACGCCAAGCACCAAAATGACTCACATGCAATATCTCATTTTATAATGACAAACCATGCTGTAGACATTAGTATCTTTGTTCCACAGACTAGGAAACCAATGTGTATTGAGAGTTTAAACGAGGATTCAAGCTCAAGACCAATGAGCCCAAAGCTTATGTTATTTAACTCTTTCACTATCCAAACTGATATCCTCATATAAGAGCTAGACATGAACCTTTAAAAAGGAATTACAAAGTAGCTTGAAAACAAAATGTTAACCCTATCTATAAGCTGACCTTGAATTCTATTTTTTCAAGAAAAGAAGGCAAATGGATTGTTTTCTGAATATATAAAAGCTTTTTAGTGTATCTGTTTAATTTAGTGAATATTAAGTATTGACATTAGTACATAATTCATACCCACATCCAGAAAAAAATTAATTGATTTCATTGAATTTAAATGGTAAGCTAATAGCATCACAAATCCTTTAGATACAACTGATTCACCAAAATGAATTCAAGAGCCAATAAGAAAAGCTAACGCATATTGAGAATCCACTATGTGTTAGATGTGGTTCACTCATTTCCATAGCTGGTCTCACCCCCCACCCCCCGAACACCCTTGTCATGTAGGTACTCTAATTAGTCCAATTTGCACAGATATGTTAGCGAGCCAAAATAGGAACCAGGCAGCCTGCTCCTGGGTTCTGCTCTACTGACCCAAAGGTCTGGGGGACAGTGGGCAGTAGGACATGGGAAGCAGCAGCAGGACTCGGGCAGCGTAATCACACAAAAACAAGAAAGACACAGGCTTCCAGAATAGGGAAAAGCACCGGCTCCTGCATGTACTTGACGTCTAAAGCAGAGACTTCTTGATAATCCCCAAGAATTAAAGGGTACTTTTGGTGCAAAATCACTAAGAAGACCAGAGACCTGAAATGGTACCACAAAGGACAGTTGCCACAGCAACAAACCACAAGCTTAATCCACAAAATAGTGCAAGTGTTTCAATTACATATTTTTTACATGGAAAAGAGAAAACAGGAGATACTATAAGGTTACAATTTCCCCCAAGGTCCCTATGTAACTTCTACCAATTGTCCTCTTTTTTCTGCCTCTATGGTAGTCTGACAACTGAAATTCATCTTTCATTTATTTCCCACTGAAATAGGGAACTCATGCAATGTATGATGATGCATTCCAAAATGCTGCTGATCCCATTTTGAACCAGGAATTTGGGTCAGAAAGTTCCACTGTTTTGGCCCAAAGTAAAACTTGGCACTAAACCAGAGGTAGAATTGTGGGTCATACCCAAGAGTCCCAATTCTCAGCCCACAACTTCCCTATTTTTTTCACTGGAAAAATAAAAAGTTAAATAAACTCTACTGGTTCTCCCCTTTGTCTAATAAAATAAGGTAAATTTCTGCGTGTCTTCAACATGTCTGCTTCTCCTAGAAAGGTAAGATGGTACTGTCAACTGTCTTATTATTGAGCATAAATTCACTTATTGGGTATTACTCTCCCACTCTATGCCCTGCCAATCACAGAAAGTTAATAGCTCTCTACCGGGGACAGAAGTGATCTCTCTGTCTCTCTCCCTAGGAGGAAGAGCAGAGCTCTTGTGTAGTAATATTTTCTGCCTCATCATCCCAGTCCATTCGATTATACAACATCTCATTATTTGGGATCAGCCCCTTTTCACAGTGTCCCAAAGGGAAGTGCTCTTACAAATATTCCATTCATTTCAATAGAACTTTGCTAAGTCAGAATAATATGCATAAGCACAACTGGGCTTGGAGGTAGGTCCAAAAGCAACTATCTAGTGCTGTTGTGGCCCACGGGAGGCTCAGAGTGACCCAAACGGGTCCTATGAGGTCCAGAGTCAAGGCTCCAGTGAGGTTATAAAAATAAGTGAATTGAGGAAGTAGAAGAGCTGCACAGAGACAGAAAAGAACAGCAATTTTTTTTTAAAGAATGTTAAAGAAAGTCTGTGGAACCATGAAAAGTCCCTCCGTGGAAGGGAGAGGCACCCACTGATATGTCTTCATTTAAAAAAAAAATTCACATCTTTTCCTGGTCCAGCAACACTCTAGGTCATTCATTTATTCGTTCTTTTATTAAATTATTACACACTTAGCACATGTCATGTTATGCTAGGTACTCACTGGAGGATGCAATGACAAATAAGACATGCCTTCAAGGAGCGTGCCGTAGAGTCAGAAACCACACTCTGAAGGACTGATTAAAACGTACCAAGTTAAGGGCGCAAGAGGAGAAAGTGACTAAGGATGACAAGGAAGGCCTCCTTGACGACACCGTGTGTAAAATGCATGAACGATGAAACCAAGAGGTCAGCATAAGAGGCGAAGAAGTAGAGAAGGACACCTTGGGGAGCGGTACTAGCATGACCCCTTTCATTAGGTATGGACCACACAGAGGAAAGGAGGTCGGAGCAGGAGGGTTAGAAACTCAGGCCAGACAGGTGGCGAGAGACGATGCCTGGGGTGTGAACCTTCCTTCCAGCGTCTAGGATGCCGTTTCCACGTAGGAGAAGCAAGAGCAGCGAGGAGCCAGTGTGTCTGCTGCCCAGCAAAGGTCAGCCTTTGGCAGCTAGAAGGCATCCTGTGGCTGCCCCCGTGGGTGACCCCTGGGAGTCAGAGAGAAGCCTCCACAGCTGCTCTTGCTCAGAAGCTCATCAAGGCTATTTTAGGCTGGATGGGGTCCATGGTGATGATTGCCCAGCCAGGCCAGCTCACTCAGTGTTGCTTTTCAGAATTCTATTTTCCTTGTCATTTAGCTCCGTACCATACAATTACTCAAATAAGGGAGGGGGGCGGGGCGGAGGGAGAAGAACATGGCTACATCTTATTTTTAGTCCTGAAATCAATGGTGACAACATCCTCTGCATTTCAACAGGAATTTTGCATATCAAAATCCCTCAAAATAAAGAATAGTAAACATATTAAAATCTATAATGACATTTCTTCTGTGCTGTTTCAAAATATGTTTGTTTTGAAATGGCTCAGCCTAAATTAAATACTAATTCATTGACAGATGGGCAAAAATGATGTATAAACATCATGAGCCTCCTCAGAAATGTGTCCCTCCCCTTATTGCCCTCTAGGTCAAAGAATATTGAAAAAGTAACAACATTTTTTAAAATTTCTATACACTCTCCTAATCTATTCTAAGCACATTTCAACAATTATCATTGTCACAGGATTCTATGGTGGTAGGACTCTCAGAGATTCTGCTGTCTTTGCTCTACCTGGGAATGCTCCCTGGGAAATGAAGTTCTGTCCATTCTAAAACTAGAGCTAGGGAAAGGATTAAGGGGTAGCTCACAAATAAATGCCACAAACCTCAGAGTTAGATCCTCACTTCCACACTGACAATTGCCTATCATTAACCAAGCACGGTCAGTCACTAATGTTGGGAACTTTACATACAACATTATAATTTAACTCTCACAACAACCCCGGAAGAAGCTGACATCACTCGAGTTTTACCTATGAAAACACTGAGCTTCAAAGACACATAAGTAGTAAAGGAAAGAACAGAACAAGAATCTTCAAAATCTGATCTTTTTTTAAAAATAGCAACCTCTTAACAACAAGGGGGGGAAAAGCACTCTCATTAATTTAAATGATCTCCTCTCATCTTCCCACACTTGGAAGTGGTCTCAATCTGCATATAATTCTGTGCATTTGAAATTACACCCTTTTACATCCCTAAATCTTTCCTAGAACTCCCAAGTTCTGAAGCTTCCCTTTATTGGTCCGAATTTCTAAATTGTAATCAGTGATTTACCAGAACCTACAAAAATTGTGTGGGGGAGGGTCTCTCTTCACTCGAGAATCAATTTGACAAACACATGTTAAATGCCTACTTTTGCCATGCACTCCTCCGTTTACCCAGAGATGAAAGAATACCACTTCTGCCTTGAGGATTGCAAGTGGCATGTAATAAATAGTTGCAGCAATGTAACAAATTCCATCTTATACCAGAGGACTGTGGGAGGTTCTACATGGAACATAGCAGAGAAAGTGCTAATACTTCCATTAGCCTCAAGGAAACCTCCAGAAGGAGGTGACGTTTCATTTAAGTCTTTAAAAAAATTAGTTGGAATTTCTCAGGTGACCTCAACAGGCAATTGTCAAAGGAGGGAGGACAGGATAAAGCACATTCTAGATTTCCATTTGAGAATATACCATAGCTCCCGTTCTCACGCTGAAAACAAATAAGAGAAACATCTAATCTTCACTTAACCTACACGCTTCTGATAATATCGTATGAATAGTAATTGTATGGTCAGCAGTAACAGCAACATGAAACCGGATGACCTGAACAAAGAGGAAATTATTCAACTCAATTAATCCATGTGATATTTTTATTTCATACGCATGTGTGTGTTGGTGTTGGTGTTGCTTTTGTTTTTGTTTTCCAGTGAGTTCATGGAATTATCCTGCTTTATGGGCCATTTAACAAACTAGACACAGGCCTCACGAAGACTGAGGCTGTAAACGCCCGTTTTGGATTCACATGAGTCCTTCTTGGTTGCTTGCTACTTAAAAGCCCCGGAGTAAGATTATTCCTCTCTGGACTCTAGAACACAACTTAGCTCGGTATGAAATAGATAATCTGTAAAGGCCCAGATGTAGTGTCTCCAGATTAAATTCTAAACTGTAGCTTTAGCTAGAATGTCTCATAAAATCGTTGCTTGTTAAACAGAGACCTTGGTAAAAAACAGAACTCTAAATCACGGAAAATAGACTTTTTTCAACGCCTTATGTCTAAAATGAATTAACTCATCCACACCACTTTGTAAGAGAAAGTACAAACATACCAATACAGATTGGAGTGTGATACCCATCCAGTTGGTCAGATAGGCTGCTGATATAAACAAGGAATTTCAGGATTACCTTCTAAAATGACCACAATGACCCACCCTTAACCTCGTCCCCACAGGGACTCATACAGCCCATGGATAGAATATATATTCCACTTCACATCACACGTTCTCATTTCAGAAAGGAGAATGGCTCTGGTGACAGATTTCCGTGTCAGAGGGCACCCGGTGCTGCTTTTGGAGCAGGAATTCTGATGCAAGACCATTCCAGCTTTATGGGGGCCATGCACAGTCCTAGGGCACAGTGTCACCAGTAAGTGGGCTTTCGTATTCATCCATCCTGTCAGGTATCATTTGCCTGGATACATGCTAGGCATTGTCACTAAAGAAATTCATTGCATGAACCCAAGCTACAGCACTGACCACCAGTACAGCTACGTTACGGAGAGTAACTACATCTTCCCTTTCTCCTGCTTCCCGGTACTGCTATGAATGATTTTGACTGGAATTGGTGACTAAAAAACTTCCATTGTTTCAGAGAATGGCCAGAGTTCTCTGTCCTTCCTACCATAAGCTGGGCAAAGATTTTAACTCATAAAATCAACAACCCAAGAACACCACATACTATATAAGCAGATATAATTTTTCCATCACGGAAAACTGAATTTCCAAAAGGCAGAAGGGGAAGAAGAAAAAGAAGAAGACGAAAAAGAATCATCTCGTGGATTTCTTACCTTAATAAAATGACTTTCAAATTTCATCTCTTTCCCTTCTGATCCAAGCGCATTCTAAAACAGTACCATCAACAACAGCTCAGTTCTCCTTGGCATAAACAAGGCACTGATGAGCAACGAGAGGAATAAGTAATTGAATTCGCTGAAGAACAGCTAAAAATGTCCCTCTGGGGAAGGAGTTAATATCAACATTTAGATTTTGATTGGAACGAAATGATTCCCAATTTCTTATCAATTCTCCTTGTTCAGATTCAACAGAGCCAGTAGATTTTGCTGTTAATACTTCCAGAAATTTGTTTTTCTTTTCCTCTGGTAACCAATCCAGACATAGTACATTAAGATCATCCTAAATAAGTATAGGATTGAGAACAAAAGCCTCAGTCTTTCGAAATGCCCACATTACTGTTATTTATTAAAAATTCTCTTCCACACTTACTGAATCTGTGTGGCTGTTTTCACAATACCCGATTTAGCTCTCATACACTTAGTATTACTAAATTGGTCCATTTGGGAATCTAAACTTAGGTGCACATAACACTCCATGTTGGAATCATAATTCTTTCATAATCACCTCCCACTTGGTATCTGTGAACTCACAATGGCAGGTTTCCTCCGTGAAGGTCTGTTCAGAGTCCAATATTTACAGAAACAATTTCTGTTTGGAGTGTAGGTTCCTTCATGCACCAATAACCTCTCCATGTATGTAGGTCTCTCAATTTCATGTTAAATAAATTTTAGCACTACAGCAATATTTCAAATAATCTTCACCATTTTTTCCTCATGAAAAGTCATGTAGACTGTCTAATGAGGTATTTTGTGAATTTTTAATGGAATAAATGTAGATACAATTTGAATTGTGGGTATTACTTGAGGTGAAGGAATAATTTGAGCTTTTTTATGTTGTTTTCATCCATAAACTGAAATATCCTGGGAAGTAGGAACTATTTATCTATCTACACCATGGTCTAGCATTGAATTAATATTTTAGTCAACTTGAGTTTGTCCTCTTATAAAATAAAGAAGTGGCTCTGGCTGGTGTAGCTCAGTGGATTGAGTGCCAGCCTGCAAACCAAAGGGTCACCAGTTCGATTCCCAGTCAGTGCACATGCCTGAGTTGCAAGCCAGGTCCCCAGTTGGGGACACGCAAGAGGCAACCACACAGTACTGTTTCTCTTCCTCTCTTTCTCCCCCTTTCCCCTCTTGCTAAAAAAATAAATAAATAAAATCTTTAAAAAATAAATAAATAAGTGGTTATGGTTTCTTAGTCAAAATAAGACTGACTCTATATTCTTCTATTAATTTTTAAATTCTCTGCTTATCAACTCATCAGTGATTGAGAGTAATAATACATAACATTGCTAGTTTAGTGAAGCTAGCACTCCCCACTGTAAATAGGTACTACCTCTCTAAAAAGTAATTTACCGATACAACCGGAAAGTCTTTTGAAAATGCCTGCCCTTTGACCCAAATTTACATAGAGGGGTTTATGCTAAAGAAAATGGTTTGGGGGGTTAAAGGACATTTATAAAGGCTATCATGTGGCGTTGCTGTAGCAGCTGATACAAATGGGGAAACCGCAATGTCTCCAAGAGGGGGTTGGGGACATCGGTTGCAGATGTCCGAGCAGTGTGAAAATGCAATCGTGCTCCCTGCTCAAGGCGGTGGAACCTCACTTCCCACCTCTTAAGTGTGAGCTCTGCCTAACGACTTGTTTCTAAAGAGTACAGTATGCAATGTGGAATAGGGAGAAAGCCGACAGGCAGGCTGTAGCCAGGCGGTCAAGGTCAACGTCGTCACAGTGCATGTCGATAGCCTGTGCTCTTGACACACTGTGTGGACCTCACCTCTGCGGGCTTCCCCCCCAAACTCCATAACCCCGTCTGATCGTGAGAGAAGCATTGGAAAAGTCCCAATGGAGGCCTATTTTATAAAATTCCTGATGAGTACACCTGAAAACTGTCAAGATCATCAAAAATGAGGAAAGTCTGAGGAACTGTCACAGCCTAGAGGAGCCCAAGGAGACATGACGAGTAAATGTAATGCGGGGTCCTGGATGGGATCCTCGAATGGAAAAAGGACATCAGGGTGAGAAACTAATAAAAACTGATTAAAGTATGGAGTTTAGTTAATAGTAACGTATCTATATTGGCTCATTAGTTGTGACAATGTGCCATAGTCACATTAGATGTTAAATTAGGTGCAACTGGGTGTGAGGTATATGGAGATCCTCCGATCTATCTTTATAATTTTTTCATAAATGTGAAACTATTCTAAAATCAAAGGTTTATTTGAAATAATGCAGTCGTGAGCAATGATGATAAACAAATATATGTACCACTTCCAGATTAGGTTAGATGTTGCTATATGCCTCCATAGCACCCTGAACTTGTCCTGCCACAGAGCAGAGTCACATGTATTTGATTTTCAATGGGCTTCTTCCCACTTCATGAGAGCAGAGGCGAATTCTATTCTATGCAAAATTCTCCTAACACTGTGTACCACACACCAGGTACTTCATACACACTCATTACATAAATGAATAGATTACCATGTAGTCAACTGAAAAAAAAGTAAATTACAAAACACTACATATATCACGTTCGGTCATGTATTACCTATATGGCCTGGGCAAGTCAGTCCACAGCTCTGAGCCTCAGTTTCCTCATCTTGAAAACAAGTACAATTGTTGCACACACACCCTACATTTATTCTTAGGGCTCAAGGGTTCATATGCATAAAACACACTGATCTGTCCCCTCTCTGTCTCTCCATCACCAGAGGGAGTGATTAAAAAAAATGATAATATATATATATATATATATATTAGAAGCTATACACTTAAAGTCAACAATAATTACCACTTTAAGATGTGAGATTTCAATTACATTAAATTTATTTTTGCTTATCTCTATGCATAGTTTTAGATGGTGAAAGTGAATTACACTTATTAAAATATTAATAAAAAGGAAAATAAACATGCATACACATACACTGTTGAAACACAGCAGAGACATATAGGGTATTACCTGCCCTCCAAGTAATTTATAATCTAGCTGCAAACACAAAAGACGAAATTGCTGCAGAAAAGTTGAAGAACAACTCAGTAAAGCAATGTAAAAAAATGCCTTAAAATAATCTCTGATGAGCAGGCAAGTGACCAGAAAAGACGATCATTACAACAGAATTTTGAGAGAATTTAAAGGGCGAAGCTATGAGAGGACAGTTGGGGACAGAGTGGAGGAAAGGGTGGTCCTAGCAGGAAGGACAACATCAGCAAAAGCAGAGTTAGGGAAGCTCCGGGCATACTCCTGAGATAGACACAAAGCCTGCCTTTTATATCTTTGCGTCAATCTGGGTCCTTTAATTGTCCCCAAGTCCCCAAGTTGGGTTTTTTTTTCAGACTCCTGACTAATAAAGCTCTCACCAAGCCTTCCTAATCTGCTCCCACTGCACAGAAAGAGGAACAACGCACCAAAAGAAGTGTAACCTGATTACTGAGTGTGTATTTCCAATGTCGGTGACGCACATGTCGTGACGGTCAGCCTCATGTGACCTGCAGATGTGAGTCACAAACGGCTGGAGAGGCAGAACTGGCACAGCCCAGAACAGCTGGAGGCGGTAACAGAATGACAGGCCAGACCCTCCCTCCTCCGGGGGCCGACTCGACTCCCTCCCTATCATAACTTGGCATGATATCTTTAGGATGCTACGCTTCCAGACAGAGTGGGTGAGGAGAGGTGTGAACACCTCTCACCTCGCGACTTGACAGTGCATCATGGGGCATATCTATTCTCTCCCATTCCCCCCAAGAAAGAGTACCCATTTTGTCTACCAGTAGAATTTATGGACTTTTAAAAATAGATTTTGCCAAACAATCGTGTGGGTAAATGCTGACTTGCAGTCTGGGAGATATCTCTTGGTCAGGCCCCGCAAGCTGAAAGCAGGTTCTATTTTCATCTGCAGAGAGCTGCGGACGGAGGCACAAAGGAGGAGCTCACTTTTCTTCCACATCAAGCGGAGCCCCTCACGAGCCAAAGCGGGGCTGGCTCTAACAATGGCCCAAACACCGGGCTGGGGGGGCCGCGTGGCTTCTGCTTGAAGAATGACATCGTGCGGCTACAAATCCAGGCCAGGAGGGTTTCCCAGTGCCCAGCTCAAGCTCAAAGCACAGAAAATTCTTTCCTACTCTGCTGTGCCAGGAACTTGACAGTAGAATAATATTAGCAGGAGGAGCCGCAAAGATACAGTGCAAGAAGGGAAAGAGGACAGAAGAGAACCTGCTCCCAAAGGCTGGGGAATTGGTTCTTTTTATGATCTTTTTGGTTTTCCCCCTAGGGCAGATTCCGGACTTCAAGCTTCAAGTCTGAGATAGTTTCCAGGTGTATATATTTCTTTCCTAGTGGGGAGGCTTAAAAAAATGTTTGAATATACGTATGCACATATGTATGTGTTTCGCTCTATTACTAAGCACTACAAAGTATTTTTGAATAGTTACATGGCACCTCTCATGTAAATATCTCCTTATAACAATCAGACCGAACCCACAGAGCTCAATTGTGCACTCTGGCAGGTTAGTGCGAAATTCGATTTGTACTAATCAGCCCCTGGCTACTGAAGCATGTAATATACTTGATGTGACAATTCCCTGTCTTACAATATCTTCTTTTCCCCCCTGGAGGTTCCCTGATGCCAGCTAACTGGGAACAATCACCTTGAGAGAATTTGGTATAATGAAGGGTCAAGTTCAGAACCCATTAATAATGAAGTTGATGATCCCGTGGGTACTAATATGAAAAATGGCAGTTAATCATTATTGTATGCCTACTATGTGCTAAGTGCTGTACTAAAGGCTTTATGTAGATGATCTACTTTTACCTTTAAAGTAATCCTGTAAAACAGACATAATTATTAGAACTGTTTAATAGATGGAACATAGAAAACTGAATTTGATCAGTCTGTCCAAGGTCACACTACTGTTAATTAGTGGAGCTGGGATTGGAACCTGGGCAGTGAAACTCTAGACCTGCACTCTGCTCCACAGCTCAGATCCTATCCACGTCCTGCCTGAGAAGAAAGATCTGCTCACTCCCCAATCCCAAAGCTTGCATACAACCTCTTGGTGCAGAGAGAAAACAAAAGACACTAAGTCAAGGCTTGGCCCATCGGATTTCACAGACATGACAGGCAGGGTTGCAGCATCTCTCAGGTCCACCGGAACGGCTGACATTCTCAGGTTCCTAGCTCTACCCACCGCACACCAGGTGTGTGGCAGCCTGGTGCATCAGCCTGGTAGAGGGGAGCTACATAATTGCCGGTGCAGGAGGCAGTGAGGGGGCACAAGGGAAATGACATGTTTCTCCCTCTCCACCACGTTGGACTCCATATTTGCTTCCTCTCTATCTCAGAAATGCAGCAGGAACTGGGGAGCCATGTGGGGACAGGAGGGCCCAGTTCTTCTTTGGTTATGACAAACCTTTGTGAAGAACCTTCCTTTATTGCCACTCAGCCTAAATTTCCATTTGGAAAAGACCACTCTATGGTTCTCGTGCTTCCTGAGTTCTTCTTATCAGCCAAGAACATGTTTCACTCTACTCTGTCTGAAAACCCTCAGCTGTGGGACAATGGCTGAGCTTTCCCTCTTCAACCGAGTCATCTGTGGGACCAATGTTTGCCTAGTTCCCCTCTGTCCCAGGCAGCGCCCGTCAGGATAAGTGATTAATAAAACACTGTTGCTAATTAAGTAGGGAATCTAAAACTATGGCCCCTTCCTTTAAAAATGTATATTAATGCTCTGGATATAATATAGTTGTTCATATGGGAAGGGAGGCAGGGGGAGGAAGGAAGCAGGAGGACCACGGACAGTTACTAAGGAGCACATCCTCTGCGACAGATGCTATTATAGACACTTTACACACATCTCTTTTAATCCCTTGTACAGTTTTGAGAAGCACGTACTACATCCCCACGTTACAGCTAACGGAGATTCAGAGAGGCCCCACGATGCTCTTTCCCGAGATGACTGAGGCTTCAGAGTCTCTGTGTGGGCCCCGTGGAGCTGAAATCCAGGTGGAAGCGGGGGCTCCGTGGGGTTTGTCTTGAAGTTGCTTTGCAGAGTGAGTGCACTGCCCTCTTCACAGGCACCGTCACACTCAGGAGAGCCCCTCCTTATGCCGACGGTCCCGGGGTGATTACCATGAACTCCTCTTTCCATTTTTAAGTGTCCCATTTTGATGATGAATTATATAGTTATCTTCTGTTGATTTCAATTTTGTTTTTGTTTGTTCATTTTTTGCAAATCTCTTTTTCTTTTCTTTTCTTTTTTATACTTATTTGAGTTTGTTTGGAAAAGACTGGTAGACATTGTTGAAGCTAAAGCTTCTGATTCCCCTGCCAGACCTTGGGAGGACCGAGGGACAAAGAACTGGTGACCAACATGAATGGTATTCTTCCCCAAATTAACAGACCCCAAATCCAGCATGCTTTCCCCTGGCACACTCGCTTCCTCCAGAATCATAGTTGGATATGAACTTAAAACCTGTCCCCAGATCACATTACTCTCTATTGGCCTAAACTAGTTCTTCCCTTCATATTTCAGGTCATAAGACAAACAGAAAGCTGGCTGGCACAGCCCTGGTTCCATGGAAATCATTTCTGATTTGCCTGCCTGCTATTAGAAAATCAGAATAAAGATCAATTAACAGACCACTCAGAAGCTCAAGGTGCCCTTGTACAGATAGGGACCAAGCATATCTTCCTTTATTCCACAAAAAGCCAACACAGTGTCCAATTTTTCAACCACGTTTGGAATGAGATGCACAAAAGACACAAAGAAAACACCAGGGCACTTGCAACCGCCGGCTCGCTCTGTGCTGGGCTGCTCCATTCCTGAAGTCCCAAAGCACCCAGCAAAGCACTGAATTATGTACAGGTAGTGGCTGGATATAGGCTGCCAGCCGGTTTTCAGCAACATCCCCCATATGGCTAGAAACACTTGTGCCAGTTAATTAGCACTGGCATTAATCGAGAGAAGGAACATTGACCAGGACATTGAGGTTATCCTTAGACTATTTAAATATGTCATGTGATCACTCATTCCATCTGTTATCATCATACTTCACACTTAATCCAGTAAATAAACTTCCTACCATTTTAAGTAAATGGAATCCATTTTCCCCGGCCTCTTTAGACTTTGCAGATCTCAGGGTATTTTGTTTGTTTGTTTTTCCCTAGAATCTTATTGTGCAGTGTCACCGCGTTCTGATCTGGATTCAAGGCCAAGGGCCGCCTTTCACCCATTAATGAAACCCTGAAGGTTCCCACAGAAATAGGGGAGTGAAAACAACCACAAGCCATCAATCCCTAAAATGCATAGTTTTCACTTTGCAGCTACCCTAAATATCTGCCTTGTTTTCTTTCCATGCTCACAAAGCTCCTGAAAGCACACAGAAAGTAAAGTCCATTATTCAAATGAATTTCACCATGCACTAAAAATGTGATTGAGGTGAGGCAGAACCCCATTTTAAAAATGTTCTCCTCTGATATGGATGATGGCTAGCAAGGTATAAAACCCTCAGATACTTAGAAAAGCAGATAGGAAATAGTTCATCTCCCAAACACTTCATTGGCAAATTGACTCATCATAGGTATAAACCCAAAGTAGATTTCCAATCTACTTCTTAGAAAGGTATATATCCCATACATCTTTAAGAATACTGATACACATCTTCCCTGAGAAACGTATCTTTGAGTCTATTTTCTTGCCCTAAGAAAAGTTATATATTGAATATATCATCAATCTCTAGCATTTCTTTCTCCACCTCTTCTATAGACTTCTTCTTCAATACTACCTCCAAAGCCGACTCTCATTAAGCTGATGAAAATGTCCATCATTTGCCCAATGCACCTGATGGCACAAAGCTATCTAAGGTAGCATGCATCAGTCACATGAAAGTAAAAAAACAAAAAACCCTGATTGTGATGGAGCCCGCTCTCAGAGCTGCAAGACATCTTGGAATAATGGATAAAAATCATTGGACATGACTCAGGAAGACTAGGGTTCAAATCTTGTTTCCTCCATAATGGTGATCTGGGGAAAATTACTTGATATCTCCTGCTAAAGATGACAGTAAGATACTTATTCTCGTTGCATGACAGAGAATCTCGTGGCATGAGGATCCACTGTGATAATGGACATTGTCATTGTCACCTTGCTGTGGACTTGGCATGAGAGTAATAATCAGGGTTAGTTCCCTTCTCTGCCACTTCATATAAAAGATATTACCTAATCAGCAATTCAGTCTTAACACAAAGTACAACTTATTCTTTCAGGTAGCTTAGTGTGATAAAGCAGACACTGGTCTAATTTTACCCCAAGCACAGGGAAAATCCAAAAGTCATTTCAGAAGCCAATTAATCAGAGAGAGATAATTAAATTTTACACATTGGACTAAGTTTTAACTAGGACACTAGAGCTACCTTGAGGATTACACAGTGTTTCCTGCTCTACAGAAATTTTTTTTACAATTATACAATTGTTTAGTTCAACAAATACTTACTGATGACCTGCTACATGCCAGATCTCGCACACTGTGAATACTGATAAGAATGAGACCCTTTCCCTGCCCCCAAAAGCCCTGTGGTCCAGAAGGCAGACTCGATCACACAGATTTGATGTAATATCTGATGTGGGGATGATGACATAAAGGTACGCAGAGAATCAGAGGCGACTTCCTATAGGGGCTGCCAGGTCTGATCCAGAACAAGTAGGAGTTAGATGAGTGAAAGAAGCGGGAAGGGTGTGCCAGGCCAAGGGAACAGCACAAGAAAAACCCACACAGAACCTTTCCAAGGAGCTGCATGCTATGCATTTTTACTAGAAAACAAACATAAAAGAGCGAGGTCATGAAAAGAAGCTAGGGAGTCTTATGAACAGATAACCCAGGAACGGGAGGGATGGGGTCATTCACTGTCAAAGGGTTCTTGACTATCGATACATCACACAGTGTTTCTTACACTAAAGGTCCAAGCATATAAACAAAATGCATTCCACCCTGTAAATCCCAGGTTTTTGATTGAGTCTGAAGAAAACATCTATAACCCAAATAAAGAACAGCAGGATGCGTTCAAGGATGGGGCAATAGACTCCGGGAAGCTGAGACGCTGACTCCCTCTGCTGAAAGTCACCCCCAAACTGCCTCAGAGTTTAGTGATCCCACTCCTCAATTTATTGATCTGAGTAATTGCAATGTCTCAATCTAGAACCCATTCAGGAAAAATAAACGCTTTCCCCTCTACCCTATCAGAAAACCCATTACCTTCATCTCCAAGACAATGCTCCAGGAGTCTAGCATTCATATTCATTCATCAGTAATGTGTGTAAATATTTGAACAGTTATTAACAAAAGCTTGAGCTGAAATATAGTTTCTCATCTGGAAAGTGTCTGTAGCATGAACGATTCTGTTTACAACTCATGATCATTTCCTTCCACTCCCCCATCCCAGTTTACCACACGAGACCCACTGGCCCATGGCCATTCCATGTGTTCTGTTACTTGTCCTGAATGAGGCTGATGTACAAACCCAAGTCAGCAGTATGGCTTTAAACATCATAGAGCATTTTATTCTTCTCAGAATCTACCATTAGGAAAAAAATCTTGATGCACCAGGTCACTAAAGGAGAGTCCAAAACAAAAACTGTGCATTTAAATCATCAGTATCAGAAAACAGGTCACAATGTTGTTTTGATTTTTCATTATTTTGCTTGTTATTCTTCTGCCTCCCCTCTCTTGCCCCACCCCCTCCAATCCATTCTCCAACCTTCTTCTCAAATCTACATCTTAGGGTGCCCCTCCCCTGGGCTCCTTGCGTGCCAGCTTCCTGTCAGATTCAGCCAATGCACAGCATCATCAGGAAACCAGAAAGGAGGGGGAGAGAGGGTTCACTTCCTCCCTGCTCTGGGCTGCGGTCCTAGAAGTGTCTGCCTGTCTACAGCTTCACCCCTGACTGGGCAGCTGCCCGTCCCTCACCACCACAGCTTCAGTTCTTTCCAGGCTCAGCTAGCACCGTGTCCTCTTCTTGTCCTTTGGCCCTGGGCTATCCGAGTTTTATGGACTCCACAACTTGCATAATTAAATTTGGAAATTTTATTTAAAAATACATGACCTTTTTTTTTCCTGTGTCTATGAGTTTTATTTACTTCTGGTCCCTCCCAGGGCCTTGGAAAGAGTCTGTCTGTACGACGTGAGAAACCTCAAAGCTGAAGCTTGTCTAGTTTCATGGTAAGTCACTTCTTTCTGAAGACTTCCAGTTTTGGCTAGTGTTCTGGTGCCCTAATATGCCCATTTGTTCTCTTTACATGGTCATACTTCTGTGAGTAACCCCTTCACTAAAGTCTCTTCACTAAAATAATCTGTGCAGATTCCGTGTCCTGCAGAAATCCTTGCTGATAAGCTGATTCCAACATATTATGTGAAGATCGGATAGAAAACCTTGCTTTCTTCCGTACTGCCTACCTACTGGGAGATATTAAAGTTTTCTGTGACTTAGTCTGACTTCTGAATCTCAGCTTTCTTTCCAACAGCAGTAAGAAAATGAAACTAGGCAGAACTAGAAGAAAATACTTTACTCTCTTATGAGCTTTTTCCAAGCAGGTCACAAGCTAAATGGATCAGGTATACACTCATTAAAAGCATAAAAGAAATATGACGGTACTTTTCCGAAGGCATGTTCGGTCAACTACGAGCTGTAGCAGCTGTAATTGCAATGCGGCTCTCTAGCATTTCTAAATAACTCCCTGCTGCTCCTTTTGAATAAACCTCTTAGTAGACACCCAAAACAAAGTATTATGATATCACAGAAACAGAGAGAACTTTGTTATGGAACCATGTTGGTTTGGCTCTAACCATACAGAGTACACAGTTCTGCAGGTATTAGATGCAGGTGTTTGAGTGAGCATCCCCTTGCCTTTACTATGCCTTAAAGATTGTGCAACCATTAAATTATAGAGTAATCGCCCCAGCGATGAAGCCAGGATTTCATTTCCCTGAACGTTCAAAGCTTGCTCCAAGTAAGCCTGCAATGGTGTATCGTCTGACCTGTTGTTTCCATTTTCGGGACCATGTCATTACTAATACCCACAGATGGGATACTCAGTAGCAGAAGAAATAGTGGCCGTTTGATAATGGATTCAAGTGCTCTAACAAATTCACTTTCCAAAGTTGGACACTCTGAGAGCTCTGTGCCAAGAAGAAAATACAAGGCTACATTGTCACATGTGGAAATATACAACGGCATTCCAGGCACCTCGTGTGATAAAAGGCCTTCAAATTAGAACAGCACCTTCATTGTTATTAAGGTTTTTCATAAGACACACTGCCCAGTAAGAAATATTCAGTTAAATTTCTTTTTGAAATCTGGCTTTTTTTTTTTCCATCATATCATCACTTATCCACCTCACTCCCTACGTTTAGGACTTTTTTTTTTTTAACTGTTCATAGCAACTTCACAGCTAAGAGTTTAAATTTCATATGGATGCTGGTTACCTTTCTCAACCAAGCTGAATTTTACATGATCGAATGTTTACTTTGTTTTTATTTCTGGGATGGAAAAGAAGGGCATGGGAGAATGAGCTCTCTTAGCCAGTTCATCACACTAAATGAAATGTGGTACGGACAATCAGCATCCTTACTTGTTCTGCTTTGGCTGTTTAGTAATGCAAATTGGGGGAATATCCACAGTTTTCATAGAAATTGCACATTTACTAATAGGCTGGCCCCTGGCATATATTAGTAATCAAATATACATATTTTTAAGCAATGGTTATTTTAAAGGCTTTTTGGTCAACTTTGTACTATTTGTAATTCAAATGTAATATACTTTCATACTTAAAAGAATTCTAGAGATTTCTTTCACACTGTTTTACAACTAAGTTCTGGAAAGAGCTCACATATAATGTTTAATTTGAAGAAGTTTAAATGAAAGTATAAAATATTCTTAATGATTACATAACATAATTTTAGTATAATTCTAGTAGGTGCCATCATAAAATACAGTGTTTGGTGGTTGACAGTGCAAAGTAAGACAGAGAATAAGAATATAAGCAGAAAACATATATATGTGTCTTTACAAAGTTGTGAAGAAATAGATTGTTTCATATTAAGAGGCAATAGTGTGGGGGCTTTATTTGCAATAATTATAACTTGTTAGAAATCTGAGTCCGTTTCTGTATTTCCTAACTATTAAGGTTAGTATACTAAGAGAAGATATTCACAATAACTGAAGATCTGAGGAAATTATCTGATCCTTAACACCACAGTCCAAATGTTACATTCTCAGCCAGGAAGTAGCGGCACACAAACCCTCGGTTTTGCTGCTGTCTTGCTCTCGCCACTAAGCATCTCTGAATATCAGTGTTTGCTGGAAGAGATAGCAGAGTGTAGCTAATAAGAAAAGGCAGGGGTAAAACGGCAGAAACGTTCCATGTTTTTGAAACAGTATATTTCTTTTGAGAAAATGTTATACTTCAATTGAGAGATAACCAATATGTTTATCTACATTCAATTTAATTTCAAATCAAGGTTCAAGTATTAAATACCAGCGTGGTTATTTGCAGCTTTCTCTCAAAATGGGAAGAAAATACCCGTGGCAGTGATTTCTTTATTGATGCTTTTAAAATCTGTTCACAACACCCCATGCCTGTGTTGCCGTTAATAACTGCTAATTCTTCACCCTCGAAACCTCTGAAAATACACACGGCATCTGCCCAGAATATATAACCACATTGATTTATGCCTTGAAAGTAGAGTTACAATGAATAACAAACAAAATCATTACAATGGCATAAAAATATCAAAATAAATGACTCCCAAGCATCTAACCACATGGTAAGTTATTAGTTATTAATATTGTTATTCGTGACAGGCCTAACTACTGATCTAAAGGAGCAATTTTCTTTATTACTCGGCGTTCCTCTAAAATCAGTGAGATGACAAGGGCAGAAGTCAAGGTACCTGAGAGTGAACGTCCAGAAGACAGCAGTGTCGGACGTGCCCGAAGAGGAATCTGGTCACTGAGAAACAGGCAGGAGGCGAGGGAAGGGCCACGGTCATTCATTAACAGTTTTGAGCACTAACAGCCAGTACATCCTGAGCACTTCCCAAGAGCCGGTCTTTGGGATAAATACCATAGGTACATCATCCCTATGTATTCGCATGACCCCATGGGGTACAAAGGATAGCTTCATTTGACAAGTGGGAAACATCAAGGCACAGAGCCTTGACACCCATCACTAACTACACGCTGGTAAAAAACGATGCTGGGACTAGCGCCCGGGTCTTCCTCATTTCCAGGCACTTTCTGTACATCCGAGGCCAGGAAACTCTGCATCGAGCCAAATCGTAAACATGTCCAGCTCCGTGGGTGCTACATTCTCGGTGGCAACGACTCAGCCCTGCTACTGAGAACAAAAGGGGTCAAATGTGTCAGCGAACGAGGGTGGCTGTGTTCCAGTGTAACTTGCTTAAGGACACTGAAATCTGAATTCATATAATTTGTAGGTGTCACAAAACATTATCCTTCTTTTAATGTCTGTTTCAACCACTCAAAAATGTGAAAACCTGTCTTAGCACACAGGCTAAAAACAAAATCACAGATTTGGTCAAGGGGCTGTCGTTTGCAAAACCAGCTGTGGACCAGTGCTTTTCTAACTTTAATGTGCATACATGTTGCCTGGGGATTCTGGTTAAAAATGACAGTTTTGACTCAGGTGGTCTGGGGTAGGGGGCTCTGGAAATTCTGAATTTCTAACAAACTCCCAGGGGCTGTTGATGCTGTCTGCCCGTGGACCACGCTCTGAGGAGCAACGCCGCTATCCTAAACCATCTCTAAAGATGTTAATTTTCCTATCTCCAAGTTTCTGGTTGATGCCCCCACTTAAGTACACAGTCGTCCATGCTGGAAACCTGAGGGCCCCTCCCCCATCCGTACTGTTCCGCCTCTGAATTCTCTCCACAGGCTCTGCCTCCTCTCCATTTCCAGTGCCATTGCCCAATGCCCAGTGCTATCCTACAAGCAGGTCTCTCACCTGCGTTCCCTCCTCTTGTAAGGCTTTCTTCTATTGGGTGATCTGAGACATCTTTCTCTCTAAAATAAAATCCAAGTATTTCCCTCCCGAACACACAGTCATGTCAGGGATGCCCAATGGGTACAGAATAAAATCCAAACGCCTAACCAACCTTGTGGATTTTGTCTTGTGCACCACTTCCGAATTGTAGTAAATGGTAAAAAGAGCCCCAAACTTTTGTTAAGCTCCTATTACATATAATGCACAACTGTATTTCTTTTAGAGTTTGCTCCAGATTACCGTATAAGGTAAGTTCTATTACTTCCATCTTATAGATAAGGAGATGAAGACACTGAGAGTTTAGGTTGCCCAAAGCTACAGAACTCAAAAACAGTAGGATAAGGATTTGGACCCAGGCGCCCTGACTCCGGGGCCCACGGCCTAACCAAAGTCATTTCACAAGCTCCTCATTCCGCACCACCGGACTCCCTAATGTGGGCCACGCCGTTTTCTGCCCCAAGCCTGGGCAGGTGCTCATCCTCTGCCTGCAGCTTCCTTCACTCGCTTCATCACCTGCTGTCTCCTCCTGTCTAACCATTCCACCCACGCATCGCCACCTCTCTCTCCTCTCCCCGAAGTACAGAGATGTCCACACAGTTACTATTTTTCTGGGTCTCTTTCCCCTCCTAACACGGTCTTCCTCTAAGACAGCGTATTTATTTTGTATTTTTCTGGTGCTATCATCAGCTAATAATATGTTTGGTAGGTGGTAGGTATTCAATAAATATTTGATGGATGAACAAGAGGACTGAGTGATAAAGAAATGGATAGAAATTTAATTTCATAAACCATCCTCAGCCTAATTTCCATATCTGTCTAAAGAAGAGATGGAATCAGAGAAGTTCTAAATTGTGCTCAT
The DNA here is from genome assembly GCA_004026765.1 of Micronycteris hirsuta. Taxonomy (NCBI): domain Eukaryota; kingdom Metazoa; phylum Chordata; class Mammalia; order Chiroptera; family Phyllostomidae; genus Micronycteris; species Micronycteris hirsuta. Next base: position 38,508 of record PVJI01008785.1, read on the forward strand.
CAAGATCTAGCATGTATTTATTCATTCATTCATTTGCTCCCATATTTTTAAAATGCCTACAGCATGCCAGGCACAATTCCAGGTCCTGAGCATTGCATTGCAAAGAAAGTGAAGCTGCTGCAACTCTGTCCTTTGCAATCTGATGGAAGAGGCAGAACAATATGAGGCAGTGATAAATGCCATAGACGGTGAAAAAGTCAACTAAAGGAACACGCTTTTATGTAGATATCTGCATATACATAACAAATAGTGAACTATTTATAGGTGATACTTGTATCTTTATTAGTAGACTCAATGCCTTCCGGTCTTTGAAGAATATGAGGCACCAATACAGTGAGAATCCGGAGTGCTGAGCAAAGGAGAGAGGGGTGCCTGAGTTCAAGCCAATTGTACTGTCCATCCAATGCCTGAAATTTATAGTAGTTTTGCAATTGATATAATTAGTTACTAGCACCCTATTCCTGGATATGTATTTAAATAAGGACACTGCAAAGAAGGAAAGTAGAAAGATACAAAACAACTTCCCACAGTTTCAGAAACAGTCATCTTCGGGAGAGACGGGAAGTAATGCTTGTTTAATTGAATCTGAAAAGCAGAAATGATTTAACTTCATTCGATTCATGCTTGAACTAAAATTTCAAGTACTGGATTATTCTAACAGTAATTGCCATTTTGCTTACTTTTCACTTTACTTACTGGTCATTTTTACTGTACATAGAGTAATAGCTACAATAGAAATATAAACACACCTATAGAAAAATTATAACCTGAAATCCTTTTGCCAAAAAATCCCAGGAAGATAAACTTGTAAACTGATGTGTTGAGATTAAAAACGAATAACTTAACTTCAGACCAACCACACATTCATAGCAAAAACAAATATGAACCTAGGGGCCTAAACGGAGTTTTCAAATTCAAACCTCAGAATTTTCTTTACCTTTTTAAATACTCTACTTCATTTTAAGTAAATTTATGTGCGCCAACTGTAATCTATTCTGACAGTTCATTCAACCTTACTGGTGTCCATTGTGCTCCAGCGCAGGGCAGTTTTCAAACAAACGGTCTTCTATAGATATCAATGTGCACCCTGTGAATGCGACTCACAGCACCCATGGTTTGTTACAGGAAACATTGCTAATGCAAAATAGCTAATAGATATAGAGTATAGCTAATGGAAAATAGCTAACAGTGAACAGAGTTTTTACTCTCATGTCTATAGTAAAATTACTTCTAGAAAGTGCTTAAAGGTATTTGTGAAACAGAATTGTCTTTAACATTGACTCAGACATGGAATAAAAACAAATTCATATACCCTTAGTACCAAAAAGAGCTAAAAAGAAATGTTGGCGGAGATATAACCAAATAGAATCCTAGTTGCCTTAAGTTCTTTAAAGAGTCTGTTTACTAACAGGACTTACCCCCAAAGAGTTCATTCGCATTGACAAAAGGAGCAGAATTTGGAACATATCCTGTAACTTCAGTATGCACATAAATGACTTTAGCAAGTACCCTTGATTTGTTTACAAATAAAAAAATTAAAAGAGGAAGCCTCCACCTCTCCATATTCAGTTCTGTCCCCAAGCACAAGGATCTCAGCATAGGACAGGAGTCTCCCCTTTATTGTCTCATCAGAGAATGAATGCAAATGTGACTCCATCAGTGGAGGGAAGGCATTGCCCACCATATGGCCCTTCTCAACGGAGTCAACATGAGGACAGACTCTTTGCTGACAGAGAACTAAGCGGGGCACAAAGTGAACACCTGGTCAGATAAAAATCCATCAGGATATTTGAATTGGCTGCCCAGGCTCCAAATTACATGCAGGCATCAAGTCCAAGTCCAAGGTAAAATGAAATGTGCCCCTCTTGCATATTTCTGCAATTATTATGGTGCTAGAACGTGTGTGACATACCCCAGAAAGAAAAAAAAAACTCTGCCTTTTGGCTAGTACGGCTTTTAACTCCAGAGAAAGTGATGATGAAATACAGTGGACAGAGTTAGATTCGTAATTGAGGGTCCTCCCTGCTTCTTCGGTGGGGACAGACCAACACAGTGTGGCTTTGGGGGAAATCACTGCCCCTGCCTTCACCTCAGTCATTTGGAAAGATGTCAACAGTGAGCACAGTGACTCCAGCTGCCCTGTGAGATCGTAGACACTCCCACGAAGGCACAAGAAGCAGGGTATGTGCCACAGGTCAGTCCTTGTCCTCCTTAGCTCTCCAATCAGCACATCTCTGTCCTTCTCCTTCACAGACTGAACCTCTCTGTCACCTGGATGGTGACGGCAGCAGCAGTTGTTGAGTCGTTAGATGCACAAGTAAAGGTTGCTTATGGGGAAGGGCACCAGCCCACGGTAAGCCCAGCGAGTGCCTCCATGGAGCGCCCAACAGCAGAGGGGACACCTTGAGTCTCTGAAAAGGCAACTCAGTCTATAAGCTTGGTCAGCTGGGGCAAGGGCTCAAAAGGGCTATTTCAAGGCCTGACTAATGAGCTAATAAATTATAGTCACTTCGCACGCAACATGGTATGATTTTTCCTGCTGAGTTGAATCAGGTAGCAATCTAGGCTAACCTTTAAAAACTGATTTGAAATCTCCCAATAAGGTGGCCTGATAGATTCAGCCTCTATTTTTTTATATGAAGGCCTAAATTCTCATCCTTTTGTGTCAAAAATGTCTCTAGAGCAATAGTGCTTCTGTCCCCCAGGGGACATTTGGCAATATGGGGACATTTAGCCATGACTCCACAGAGGAGCAGGGATGATGCTGGCATCTAGTATGCAGGGGTCAGAGATGCTGCTAAGCATCCTACAAGACAACTCCCTTCCCCCCCAAATAGTATGTGGCCTAAAATATCAATAGTACTGAGGTAGCATCAAGAAATCCTTCTTCACTGCATACAAAGGAAGAAAATTCCAGTTACTTTGACCAATAAGAGTGAGCTGGCAAACTCTGGCTCCTAATTTGAGAGGCAGGAGTGAGTGAAACCTACAAGTCTACTTGAGTTCCAAGGGGTAGGTCTTGGTCAAGGAAATCCTGCATGGTGCCTGACTGAGCATAAGGCACTTGCCATATAAAAGTGACTACAAGGTAAAAAGGAGTAAAATCATCACTATTTCTGGCAGAGAACCTTGTCACCTTGAATTGTGTGCCGTGTCCTGCAGGTGTGTAAGATATAACGAGCATGCTCAATTAGGTCCATTACCTCCACCCAGGTGAGAGTCCATCACACTGTGAACAGCGCCTGAGGCTCCAAGCTCCCCTTAATCTGCCCAAATTGATAACAAAATTAAGTGTCACTAAAGTAAGTCTTTCCAAGTTACCTAAGAACCTGAAGGACTAGTGGGCTTATATGCACATGGCAAAACAATGGCGGTTAGATTAATTCCTCTGATCGGGGAGTGTTCTCATTCAGTTAGAGTTATCCAGGAAAGAGTCTAGGCATAGTTGCACTAATTGTCTATGTTTTAATTTAGCCAAGTCTACATGTGAGTGGAAAAAGCAAAAAGATGGCTGAAAAGACGTGTGTGTAGTTTTTCTAGACAGTGCTCTAAAAATAATCACAGGCAGCTAATAATAATGTCAGGGAAGGGGTAGTTACACCATTTTACTATTTTCATCTCATAGCAGCACTATGTCTTCATAAAAGATCTGCCACCACAGCAGAAGCTCTGATGACAGAAGAGCAATTTAGATTTAATTTCCCTCTGATCAAAATTTGACCAAACTTGAAAGAAGGTCAGAGTCGCCTAATTGGAGCCCAGGACACAGCAGCGCCACCTGTGGCGGGTTTCAGGGTTGCGGCTGAACTACATGGCATGATTTATCCTTACGCTTCCATTGGAAATCACAGGGTACCAGGAAGTTCTCCGGCTGGTCCAAGGGTAGCTTCAGAACCTATTGGGGAAACCGGCCGCCTCCCCTGACAACCCCCACATTACCTTCCTATGGAAGCTTAGAACACTTGCGGCAGATTTCAGCATGAATCCAACCCAAGACAACCAGGACACACTGTCTCCCACCCTCCCATGTCACCTGTTATTGCCTTACAACCACTTGGTGCAGGAACTGGCTTTTTTCACCGTGGCCGTTCGGCCAGGCATTAAGTGTCTTCCTTCTCTGCCTGGCACAAGGCCCCTGTGCTTGTCACGCAGTGACGAGATGCTCATTGCACAGGACGCTTCCCAAATCTTCCTTTTCCCTACACACTGACACCAGCCCGGAAGGTGTCCAAGTGAATACTTTCACTAATAGGCTGTTTTGAGGGCTTTGCACAAAGAAGTGGGTGCGAGGATCATGACCAATAAAGATAATGAGCATTTGCACCGTTAGGTGCCATTTCTAACTAAATCAAACCCTCTGGCCAGTGAGAACAGGGCTGGGAAAAAATCAAACAGCGAATCTGCTGAGGAGGCCAAATGGTTCCATCTTCACAAGCCCTTCTCCCCTTTTTTTAAGATACCAATAAGAAAGCAGAAGTAGCAAGGGGAAATTTCTCTTTTACATAAAGTACAGTGGGCTAGAAAAGTCTGAATATCCATTTGGCAACAATTGTCAAATTCTGTTGTATATTGTGGGTGTGAGCAAAGCACCGCTAAAGGAGACTGGACCTAGATTAGTCACCTAAACATAGCATGTTAGGACCATGCAGTCACCCGGCTCAACACTTTCGTTTTATTTATTTTTTTCATTCAGGAATGTAAGGGTGTTTTTAATTAAAGTATGGTTGACATACAGTATTATATTAGTTTCAGGTGTACACCACAGTGATTTGACATTTACGTACCCTACCAAGTGATCACCCCCAGAGGTCTAGGAACTATCTGTCTTCATAGAAAGTTATGTGATATTATTGACTGTGTTCCCGGTGCTGTGCATTACATCCCTGTGACTTATTTATGTGGTAACTACGTTGCTACTTCTTAATCCCCTTCACCTTTTTGCCCATCCCTCCCATCACCCAACCCTCCAGTAATGAGCAGTCTGTTCTCTGTATCTACTCGTCTGTTTTCTTTGTTCATTTGTTCAGTTTCTTAGATTCCACATATAAGTGAAATGGCACCGTGTTTGTCTTTGAATGATTTCACTTAGCAGAAGGCCCTCTAGGTCCATCCAAGTTACTGTATGGCAAGATTTCATTCTTTTCTATGGTCAAGTAATGTTACATTGTATATCTAATTGCCACATGTTCTTTATCTAGTCACCTATGTATGGGCACCTAGGTTGCTTCTGTATCTTGGCTATTGTAAATACAGCTGCAATGAACACAGGGGCACATACATCTTTTTGAATTAGTGTTTACATTTTCTCAGATAAATGTCCAGAACCAAAATTGCTGAATTGTATGGTAGTTCTATTTCTAATTTTTTGTGGAACCTCCATACTATTTTCCACAGTGGCTGCACCAATTTACAATCCCACTGGCAATGCACAAGGGTTCCCTTGTATCCACCTCCTCGTCAATACTTGTTGTTTCTTGTCTTCTTGATGACAGCCATTCTGACAGGACGACGCCTTCATTTGAAAGAGAAGAAACCTCACCCAGAAAGGGAGAATGACTTCTTCAAACGATGCTCTAGTAAGAGCACCAGGTTCAAAGCAACTGATTGTTCAAAGCCGTCGGGGTGTCCCAGCTCCCAAATCCATACGGGGTGTTGGAGCCTGGGGTTGGCTCTTCTTGGCCAGAAAGATATTCGTCTGACTCTGAGCGGTTCCAAACATCAGCACAAGACTTCTGTTTGCCCAGAACTTACTACATGAACTCGGTCCACCGGAAGGACAGGGCCTGCTGGGCACCTGCATGTGTAGATTATAACCTTGACCGAAGCTCAGGTGGAGGAGGTGATCAGCACAGCTGCCACTAGTCCGAGTCTTTTACGTCGCCCATGTCAGTCACGTCCTACTCCCCCCTGAGCCCACGGGAAAGCTGCACAGCAAGAAACACTACAAGGAAGGAGGCCTCTTAAGCTTTGGGGTCTTGAGCTCCTAGCTGCGAATTTCCTTTCATTCAAAAGAACACTCTCCACCTTTTTTCTCAGCACAACACTTAGCATGCCCAAGAGGGGGGCAAAGTGTTTCTCACTGGGAATAAGCTGCAAGGTATATTTGAAAATTGAGATTTTTGAATTGCAATTGGCCACTCTCCAGTGCCTTTCAGGTGGGGGCCATCTAACTGCAAAGTCATATTTTGTGATGCAAACTTGGTGGGGACCCACTGAAAAACCACAATCAATCAGTTTCTAAAACACAGGCTGGAGAAACTGGGACCTAGTGCTAATCTTTGAAGATCCTTTATGATGGTTCGTCAAAGAAAAATAGCAAGAGACATTCATTTTTCAAATTATTCTCCGTCACTGGCCTCTCTCACTGCTATTACCACGAGCGCTATCATTCTTTACCCACGGCAGGAAACTTTTGTGAGCAAAATACCATTGAAAATCTTTACTTTCAAATCCATTCACTCCTGGCAAGAAAGAACCTGGATGAACTTTCAGAGTGCCCAGCTGAGTAAATGAGCGACCTTTGGCTGATCTAATTTACTTGTCTCTTTTTATCCACATATGATTTATATTACATGCGTATTTTAGTAATGCCTTTGTCTTCCAGCACCTGTAAGCCCTTTATAATCATTAGTTAAGCCTCACAGTTCATTTGAGATAAGACGTCTCTTCCCTTGGTAGAGATGGGAAATTCTGGAAGAATGGAGGGTCCGCCTGGAGGCAGAATCTCGACTCCGGCCCTAGAGGGACATCAACACATTTCCCAGTACCCCCCAGGTAGCTTAACTGTCCATAAACGTGTGGCCATAATGTTAAGTCCTTACCAACCACATAATTGCATTTATGAACCCTGGCATTCCTGCGTTCACCCCTGGGTACTCTTGGAAAGTTGGCCAGAGATAGAAAATCGAAGTGTTGGATTGGGACTAGAGTGAGGCCAGCCAGGGAGGAAATATTACAATTTTTCAATGTCTTAATCTTCTTAAAACAAGTGTCCTTTATAACAGGGGCAAGCAGCCCTGTGGAGGAGACAAAGGCTGGAAGCCTGGAGGCAAGTTAGGAGGCCTTTCCAGGGAATATCCGGAAATCATAGTGGTAAAGGGCACACGTTTTGGTGTCAGTCAGGTAGGAGTTAGAACACTGGCTCTGTCACACACTCGCTGGGCAAATGATTCATGTCCCTTCTGGAAGACTCAGTTTTCTCATCTGCAAAATGGACTGAACAAAAATCTCCAGAGTGGAGATTCTGTGAGACAACTGTAAATCGCTCAGCACAATATCCAGTACAGTAAGTGTTCAATTGTCATGGCAAAAACTTAAATAGTATTTATGTATGCCCGGCACTGTTCTATTATGCATTAAATCCTCACTACAACTCAATATGTAGGTATTCTGTTGTGCTTCAATTTGACAAATGAGGAAACCACAGTACGGAGAGGATTAGAAACTTAAGTTACGGAGCCAGGATTCAAATCCATACTCTGTCTCTAGAATCTGTGCTCCCTACCGCTCCTCTATATTAACAACTACTACCAATTACCAAGTCCATAGGTGAGGAATGGAGGCAGACTGAAGATCCATTCAGAACTGGGTGGCTGGTAAGATGGGGGTGACAAGAGAAAGGGCGGCCTTGGCGGGGTAGCTTGCTTGGTTGGAGTGTCATCCACACACCAAAAGGTTTCAGGTTAGATCCTCAGCCAGGATGCATATGGGAGGCAAGTGACCGGTGTTGCTCTCTCACATTGATGTCTCTCTCTCTCTATCTCTCCCTCTCTTTTCCTCTCCCTTCCTCTTTCTCTAATATCAATAAACCTTTCCTCATGTGAGGATTTTTTTTTTTTTGAAAAGAGAGAGAGAAAGGATGAGATGGCCAAGAACGATTCTGGGTATTTTGACTTCAGTCATAGTCCCCGGTTTCTCTAACTGCGTGTGGTTGAGGGTACGGAATTGGAAGCTTGTTTGGGACATGTTGAACAACTCCCGCGTATTTGTAGACTATTCAGTTATAAATGTTTAACAGATAGGTATATACATGGATCTGAAGCGCCAAAGAGAAGTTAGAGCAGGTGTTATAATTTGGGAGTCATCGGAAAATGCTTTAGGAACCGAGTCACATGAGTAGATGAGATCATGCACGGTGTATAGAATAAAAAAGAAGGCTGAAGAGGGTGCCTTTGGAGAAAAAGGGAGGACACCATCACGTAAGGGCAGAACGAAGAAGGACTACTGAAGGAAAGCAACGAGGAACGTCTCGATAAGAAGAGCGCTTGGCGGAGGCCAAGAGAGAAGAGGGTTTCAACAGTCTTTCTCTTCTTTAAAACTATAGTTTTTTATTGGAAAAAATATTTAATCACCTTGCCCTTACTTCTTAAGGACACCACTTCCCAACCAACTACAGGGAATTTAAAAGACAGTGTAGATTAGCGTCCTGCCAGCTCATTTCCTGGGACAATAAGGGAACTCACATCAGCAGCTAAGGGGATTGACTGGCCCAGCCTCATCTCCAACTCCAACGGCCCGGGACCCATCTATTATTTGTCATCACATGAAACTCCCCAATGCGCTCCAGTTGGAAGTAAACTATGTTCCCCTGCAGTCCTAGTACACTCCACACATATGTAAGCTACATCACTTGGTTGGGGGGGTGGATTCTAATACCACAATTGTTTGTGGGTTTTTTGTCTAACATCATTTAAATCATTTGCTAGAATGAAAATACATTGATGGCAGGATCATTTTTCAGCCTGTGAAAGCCACTAGTGCTTGGTGCTACATCTGGAATCCAGGGGTGCTAAATAAAGGTTTGTGGGCCATAAATGAGTTTTAATCTTTAGTGAACACATAACAGGTACATTCAACTCAGCCTCCACCTATTCTGTCTTCATCCTGTATATACTGCACCTCTTGGTGCAGAGTCCGGTACTGAGTTTCCACATATATAAAATCAGTAAAATAGAGCTAGTGGGAATTAAATGAGATTATAAATGAAACGTGTTTAAAACAAAACAAGCATCCAATAATCATGAGCTAGTGAGCATCAGAGTCTTAGCCGGATGGATGGTTGAGCCAGCACTGTACTGGGTTTCAGCCATTCCTGGCCACGTCTGGACTTCCTTGGGGCTCCTCACAGACCCAAGGGTCCCGGTTCCCAACCCATTCTTCTGTCCTGCAGGATTTACAGCCCGGCTGTGACAACTAATTTTGGAACTGTAATGCCTCCTGTCATCTTCCATAAATTTGACATAAATAAATCACCAAATACCCTTTTTATATCGCTTTTTATCTTGCCACGCTTCTTGTTTCTTTTGGAAACAGTTTTTATGGCAAATGCAGAGTGTAAATCCAGCCAGCAATAAAGCATGCCAAACTGGCGTGTAGAACAGCACCTGAGAGGAGATTACCCACCATTTGCAGCGCTCCACGCAATTATCAGCAGGATGTCTGGAGTGGGCCTATTCAGCGCACCTCCCTCGACTGCTCCCACATGATTTGCATAGCCCCAATGTAAACAGCATCGTTCCACAGTGGAAAGTGGCACCCACTGGTCCAGGTCTTCGTGTTGGCCTCCTTCCGTGGCCACGTGGGGTCTCGACTTGGCCTGATATCTCCCCTGTCTGTTTCTGAGGCCATTTCTCCTAAGGCAGTGATGTCAAGTAGGACTTCCTACAATGATGGACGTGTTCCCTACAGATACACTGCCCAGTAGGGAAGCCCCTCACCTCATGGGGCTACCGGACACCGTACGTGTGGGTAGTGAGACAGAGGAACTACAGTTTTCATTTTAAGTGTAATCAATTTAGTGTAAATAGCCCCAGGGGGCTGGTGGCTACCATATGGAGGGCAGACTGAATTTTGTTTTACATACCTTTCATTTCAGACCCTGGTTGCACACATCTTCAATTTCAAATGCCAGGATTCACACTAAGTATCCACCGAGCTCTGTCTCACACCCCCTCTTTGCTTCCCTCCTGACCCTGACCCATTGGGGTCGTTATTATTACCTCCATCATTTAAATGAGGCACCTGAAGTTTAGGAAGTCTGAAGTCTCTCAACTAACATGTAATGGAGCAGAGATTGGAACCTCGGTCTGTCAAAGCTCTGCTGTCCTCAGAGTGGATTTTAGACCCAGGCATTCTGGTTTGATGTCATTATACCCGAGTCATTAGGGCAACCTGGGTAGGAATCTGTTGGCGCTGCAGGGCTCAGCAGCTCCGCAAAGCTCTCCATCTGGGAATGGAGGGAGCCAGCTTCTCATCACGCTTCTGCCGTCCACTGGCCATTGATGTGAGGTCACGCACTTCCGGACAAAGGCTCCTTGCGCGTGTGCAGAAAGAAACGTCAGTCCCTGACTGCCTCGCAGGCTTGTTGGAAGCATACACAAGATTCATTGGAAAATGTGCTAAGGATTAAAAGTGCTGCCCAGATGTAAGGTCTTGTTATTAAAGGAAATTCTGATGAGTCCTACCTTACCCCATTTATTTTCTACCTAAGCTGCCACGGAATCCATGTGCGATATCATTACCCACATCGATACTTACAAAACACCCCCCAAAGCACTCTGTGCAACAAAATTAAAGGAATGCATCCCGTGGCCTTTTTGTAATACCAAATTAAAGCAATGAGAATCCACAGCAGAAAACCCACCCCACTGTGCACCTATTATTAACATGTTAATTTCTATGTACCGGCTTTTGAAAATGATTCTGGGAACTACTTATTGAATTTTTAATTTGCAGATTATCAACCAAATTGGCTGCAATGCTCTGAGCAATGGGGCCCTCATGTCAGCTGGGCAGGGAAAGGGGACGCCTGCAGACAGCAGTGGCTCAGGTTCTGATGGGATGAGTTATCTTCCCCGGGAACTGGGCTCGTTATTGTTTCCTGAGAGCTTGAGGTTCAAGGGAAAGAATAGTATATTTCCCATATGTGTGTATGGGAAGAGAGAGGGATGCAAGAATTCAGCACTGAAGAGCCCTCTAAAAATCACTCCCCAGTCTGAAAAGCCAAAGCCATTTATCAGATGTATCTCTGGTTATATGAAGCCTGCCTCTTTCTTTTCCTTCTTCTTCCTTCCTTCCCTCCATGCCCCCTCCTTCACTGAGGACACCATAATGAATAAGGCAGCCCCCACCTCTGCTCTCACAGAGCTCACAGTGCGGCTGAAGGCCATGGACCCAGAAACTGTGTGGCACAATAGTGCCACAAGGGCTGTGTTGGGAAAAGTACATACTCTCCCCAGAGGTGGAGAGGAAAATATCAACGAAGCCTTCCTAGAAAACAAAAATTAAAGGAGGAGCAGGAGAGAGCCAAATAGATGAAGGGAGAGAAGGTTTCCGGCCATGGGAACACAGTGAGAAGAATCGGAAGTAGGAAAGCCCTTGGCACTGTCCCCCAGTTCAGCAGGTGCTAGCCCCGCCCCCTCAGGTGGAGGCAGTGGGGCCCAGTGGTTGAAAACCTCCACCCTGAAATTAAACAGAAAGGAGAACAGCACCCAAAACCCTTAAGCACCTCTTATCAGCCATCTGTCCTTGAGCAAACGATTCTAAGCCTCATTCTCCACATCTGTAAATGGGAATCGTGGTCATAGTTCCGTGAGAATTAGAAAATCTGTTGAGTAGAGCATGTACCACAGCACCTATTACAGGCTTCGTAGATATCAGGGGTGACTACTTTGTTGTTAGCATCACTACGACCATCACTGTCACTGCATTGGCCACTAGGCTGTCATTTCCTCTCAGCTGACCTAATGACTACCCTTCCCTTAGGTCCCAGTGCTGGTCCCGCTGCAGCCACCAAGCCCTCCCAGATCACTCCAGAGAGCCCATCTGCACCTGGAGTCCCTTTAGCACTCCCATCCTTTCCCATTTGTTCTCCACTCATACTACCTTATTACAGAGTCATCTTTCTTTCCATGTGCCTTATTTCTGCAATGAGATCATAACAACTTCTTAATAATAAATGCTTTCTTAAACTAAGAACTACCGAGACTTTTCACTTGCCCAGAACTTTGTCGCTTGCAAAGGGTTTGCCTAAAGGGACTGTATGGGAAATCTGTGAAATAAGCCCTCCAGTTGGTGGGGCAAGTACTGAAACCCTCATTGCAGTGTGGGAGCACTGTGCCTCAGAGATGCTAAGGGACTCATCCGAAGCCACACGGCTGCTTCACGGTCGATCTGAGGCCAGGACCCAAGCCTTGCAGTCACTGCACCAAAGGCGTGGGGAGTCTGGATAGAATGGCTAACATTGAGTGCTCAGTGCAGATGCTGTCCTCAAATGCTGTGCACGAAGCACCTCGACTTCAAGTAATCCTAGGAGGCAGGGACTAGCGTTATCACTTTATTACACATAAGGAAAATGACTTAGAATGATGTTTGACAGCCTGCCTGAGGTCGCTAAATGGTAAGTGATGCAGCTGTGACCCACACTTAGGCCAGCTCTGTAGCACATACCCATAACTGCTATGCACACTGCCTCTCTTTGTGGCGGAATGTCCCTCATACTTGTTGGGGAACCTCCAGTGTGGGGAGGATGCAATGAATACTGGAGGGGCTCCATTAATATTTATTTATAACAGCTTACCATCAGAAGTATATGCGGCTTAAACAGTTGGAAGACTTTGATTGTTAATTTTCTTGCAAACTCCCCATAACGACCATGGCTGTTAATGCATCAACTTTCTCTAATGTCTCTTTACCTGAAGCCCCAGACCTAGACCTGTAGATATTCTGTTGTTTCATTTCTTCCTGCCCCTGGTCACCCATTGGACCCACCCAGGGTGGGACCCCCACACATATGCCTGCCTGGGGAGCAACCATTGAGCATACATTACACATTCTCAGCACGAGGCAACTTCAATACTGCTTGTTCAAAACATCCCATGACGTCCTTAATCTTTTCTCCTATGGTATAAGGACTTTTCTCTGTTTCCTTTTTCTTTTCCAACAGAGGTGAAGAAGCAATGCTCCTCAATATTCCACACCAAACTAAAGACAGCAAGACAGTGACACAGGTACAGATACATGCCAGTTTCTGTCAACATCCCATGGGATGGTTTGGTACGTGACTACCTGCCTTATCGGTTACCAAAAGCAACATGGACTTACTATCATTTAGAGAGACCTCCTGTTTTGTTTTGTTTTTTAAAGATTTTAATTTTTTTATTTATTTTTAGACAGAAGGGAAGGGAGGGAGAAAGAGAGGGAGAGAAACATCAATGTGTGGTTGCCTCTCATGTGGCCCCCACCGGGGACCTGGCCTGCAACCCAGGCATGTGCTCTGACTGGGAATTGAACCGGCGACCCTTTGCTTCGCAGCCCGCATTCAATCCACTGAGCTACACCAGCCAGGGCGAGAGACCTCTTGTTTTACAGCTGTCATTTTCCTCTGAGTCTAAGGATTCCTGCATCCATCTGCAACAGACGAGAAAACGTCTGAGTACCCCAAATTCCAGCTAGGAGAAGCCAGTGGATAAGATGGGAAACCAAATGATGCACACAACCCTTTTCCCGCTGCTGGGAAGGGCTGGGATGTTCAGGCTGCAGCCCATTTGGGTTTTGCTACTGAACCTGAGGCCAGCTGAGCTAATGGTAGGCTATGAAGTTGGATGAACCTTGCAGCTCTGAGCACAGCCCTGCTGTTTTGCAACTTAGCAAAAAACAAGCTGTTAGCCACATGTCCCCAGGCTAGGCCCTCCAATTTTTCAAGTTACGATGTATATGTTTTGCTGCCTGTACTATACTGTGTGGCTAGTAGAAGGGGGTAGGTAACCATGGGGTCTGGTATTCAGCATAGAAGAGCTACATTGGTTAAAATACTAAAACACTTCGGTGCTGGCTGCTTGAGTTCACCGGCACTCACCCCACCTACAATCTGTCGGACCTCACTAGGATCCAGTACCTAAGAGGGCAGTGCCTAGCACAGCTCGGCAGGGGGCTCCACAATCCGCCCCAGAGTAGACCTGTGTCCATTCTGATTGGTCACTGTCCAAGTTGTTGTGCCCATAGTTATATATTCCAAATCATCCCTTACACATGAGATAATACATGCAAGAATACTTAGAGATTCTTGGAAGTAAGGTTCCATATCAATCTCAGAATATGTTCTACTAATAACTCATGTGATCAGCACGGCTGAGGTGTGTGTTCAGAATTACCTAATTTCTCGTTTCCTCAAGGTTAAGCCACTCCTGCAGGGAAATTGCCTGTAACAAAGGCCCCCTCCCCAAATGGTATGGAGGTGGCACCATGGACTTGTTTTTCAGGAATCGGACTACATTGGTTGAGCTTTCTCCAATCCACATTTTTTGTAGAAAACAGCACTTTTTCACCAAATACAAGTACGAAATCTGTCATCTGGGCCATCGTGTATGCTTAGAAACAGCACACTGTGGCTGCCGAATTGCTTTGATGTAGGTTAAGCAAGATGGGAAAGAGGAAATTCATCCTCCCCAAATGACAGGAATAAAGGCACAGACATTTAAAGAAATAAAGTAAAATTTGAAATGTAAAACGGCAGAGGAGGTGCTTAGGAATAATGAAACTGTAAGAAGTTAAACACAATCAGGTTTAAAGAGATAATGATAAAAATGAAAATCTGAAATCTCTTGCCAGTAGAGTAAACCCAGTCTAGGAAGATGAATTCGATATTTCCTGCAAATAAACAGCAGTTCCTAAAAATAGAATGCCCAGATGTGAAAGGCAGAAAGTTTCAGAGGATCCTGGGTGGTGATGGTCAAAGCAGGCTTTTTGTGGGTGACTCTGTGGGATGACAGAGGAGGGGCTGCAATCCCGCCGGCAGCTGAGATTGTATTTAACACATCCTTGATGGAATGTATACATGTGCTCACTTTTCAGACATAATCTGTATGGAAGTGTTTTGTGAAGCACTAAACGAATGCATCTTCTAGTATATCTCGAAGAATCAAAGACCTGTGAGATGCTCAGTGAAGACTCAAACTGCTGTTTCACACAGTTTCTTTCTTGGATTCACAGCACTCACAAATCTGTTAAAGGCTCTGAGAAGTCCTGCAATGATATTACATGTTTCCTTTCTTTAACCAATATCACCCAAATTTCCCTGAGCACAGAAGCCATTTTTCTGTGTCACTATTTGAGGAAGGTTACAAGAGAAAATTGTAAGGTGTCACCAGTATGCTATTGGAAGTGTTTTGAAAGACAAAATTTCCACGCCTGTCTTCAAGTGAATGACCCTAAGCGTTCTCAAAGGGACTCTTTCAGGCTTCTGTCTGTGATTTCCTATGTGTATGGCTGATACTGGTTTGAGGTCCTTCAGCTTCTGGTTAGGCAAAGATTAACCGCGTTATTGTTCAAGTGCAGGGTTCCACCCACTGGCAATTCCCTGCAGGACCAGATCAGCCCTCCACTGTGGTCGTCCTGGGTTCGGGAGGCTGGCTTGCTTGCAAGTTTCCTTAATCATTTCACCCCCTCACATCCTACTCTGCATTTTCATCACCAGCAAGTGTTAGCAGGAAGGGCAGTCCTACAGATGAGGAAGGAAGGAAAATTCATAGCAAGTGCCTTCTTTTAAGGAGAGCAGCCTTAGCAAAAAAAAAAAAAGTTACAAATTAGCTACAATATCAGGTTCTCAGTTCTTTCCTGATTTCTTCAGGTGCCTGCACTTGGCTCTCTGAAGGCTTTCAAACTTTTTTTCCCTTTCTTTGATTGTACTCGTAGAAAGATGGAATTCTAAAGGAAATGCATCATAAAATTTATATTTGGGCAGTCTTATCAGCATTGGACATACATAATCTTTCCTTGCAAAGTTTTTGCCATGAAATTGCACACAAATTTGTTTCTAAAAAAGAGAGACAGAGACAGAGAGAGGAAACCCTCTATGTTTCTGTGGTGTTTGATGTCTATTTATATGTTTCTTAAAGATAAAGCATTTATTCTATGCATGATTTGAATTCTGATGTGTCTCTTCTCTTTGCCTTCAGGGAAGTGAATTCTTATTGCATAGCCAAATTTCACACTCAATTTATTCTGCAGAGTACCTCCCTTCCTCCAGATGGGACTATAAACCAGTAGAAAGAAGTTTTTTAAGTGTTCCTAATTGAATAGATGGGATCTACTTCTGAAATAAAATCAAAAGCTCACGGAAAAGCACAGAACACGATTTGTAGAGGACACTGAAAACAAAACGAATTGGTTGGTGCCGGGATAGGCTGGTAACCTTTGAGGGGCTTCACCACCAAGTCACAGAAAGGGCAGCATATGGTGGGTACAGGGTAGGAAAGGAGTGGCTCATGGGAAAAAAAAAAAAAAAAACTTTCCCCAGCTTCTTTTGAAAGGCACTAAAGATCAGAGAGAGACTTCTAATGGCCTAGCAAGATGAAAAGGGAGAAGGCCAGCTGCAAAGCCATAGACAGCAGCCCCAAGTATCGGATAGATTGAGACGTGAGATCGGTTGTATCGGGCCCACTATTTATCAAGGATCTAATAATGATAGCATGGAAAAAGCCTCTCTGCTTAATAGTGTGTGTGTGTATATGTATTTCCCACCAAACATCTGTGACAATACTATATTCAAGGACAGGCATCTGCCAGGGCATCCGAAATAACGTAACAGTAACAGTGATAAAACCACCTCATGACATTTGTTGAGTGCTTACTATGGACCAAGAAAACCACGCTGAGACCTTTGCATGCATTTAGTTCTCACAGTGACCTTGGAGTCTGGAACCATGTCTCTTGTGGTCACAGTCACATAAAAGGTGCTAAATAAATATTGATTGAATTAATAAACATTACCTTGATTTGGTTACCATTGTTTCCCCTCTTTATTTATGGGAAAACTGAGTCTCAGTGAGTCTTGAAAAGGTTAGAAAGCAATCCAGGTAGTGGCAGCAGAGGCTGGCTTACACCCAGGACTGCCTGCACCTGTGGTTTACTCAGGCAATACTGCTCAGAGTGGAAAAGGAACATGCACACTCTTTCCTTGCAGGGTTGGCCAGGGGTTCAAGGACCCAGGATTTGGGGCCATGGCTATAGGCACGGGGGAGAGAAAAGAGCCTGGTTAGACGGAAAGAGCCGCCTAGTCTGAGTTTGGGGTGCATTATAACTGTGGGATTAATTCACTTCTCTGCTAACTTCAATTTTTTTTATCTCTAAAATAGGGGAATTGAAATCTATCTTACTCAATTGTGAAAATGTGTGACTAGGTAGACAAAGAGGAATTTAAGGGTCCAAAACTGGTAAACATTATCATTATCGTTTGTAAGAAAAATCCCAAATGATAATGATAAATATCATTATCGTTTGTAAGAAAACTAGAAATCACCTTTATTGGGTGACAGTTCATTGCATGCCCATGTGAAATTATGAATCACTAGGGACCTCAGTTTCTTCATCTGAGCTGAACTATGAAGCATTTCTGGGATCTCTTCCTGATCGAAACTACACCGTTCACGCCTCTCGATGTGACAGTTAATAGTGCAGGTGCGAGAATCAGGCCTTCTGAGTTCAAACTCTTGCCCAGTCATGTACACACTGCGCAGCAATCAGGACCCTGTCACTTAACACCAGAAATGTCTGCACGCACAGAGGAAAGTCCGTGAGAGGGCACAGGGAGAAGGAGGCCACCTGCAAACCACGGAGAGAGGCCTCAGGAGAAACCCACCCTGCTGGCGCCTTAATCTTAGACTTCCAGCCTCCAGAACTGAGGAAACAAATGTCTTCGATTTAAGCCGCGGGGTCTGCGGTATCTTGTTATGGCAGCCCTAGCAACTGAATGCAATAGCTACAGGAACTCGCAGGCTTAGAGAGTTCCTGCTTAACTGTTGCAGAAGAAGAAAGATGAAAGGGAGAAAGAGTTGAGGAGGAGGAAGAGGCCCAAGAGGAAGGGAAAAAGAACAATATTCCTTAGCATCACTCGGGACTGTGATACAAAGTCATCACTGCTGAAAATCTCCCCGTGACCCTCTGCTGACGACGGGCTTTGCTCTCTGCAGCGTTCAGCCCCCGCGTGCTTACCCTTCTGCCCTCACACTGAACCCCTCCTGCCCTCACACTGAACCCCCACACACTACTTACCCCCCAGGCGCCTCGCTGGCCATTGCACTCCCTGAAATGGAGCCCACAGCAAAATGATACCTCACCGCTACCCGAAACAGAAGAATAGAATGGAAGTTCAGGTCCCTGTAAAACGTCTCATTGTTTCAAAAATAAAATAAAATAAGCATAATCTCAGAGAGGGCGCCCACCTTACATATGGCTGCAATGAGTGAAAAATTAAAGTATCTGAGAAATGGGTAGTTTTAAGATGAATACAAATAGGAAAAAGTAAAGCATTTTTTCACTTCCACTCAACTTCTACTATCATCTCCCCTCCAACTTCGAAGGCTAACACGGGGCCTATCTGCAGATAATAAAGGTAAAAAGTATTTTGAGACATGTCTACATCGTACGCCTCTTGCTACAGTCTCATCGCAATTTATATTAGTTGGCCTTCTTTTTTCACATGCAATGGGCGCCAAACTAAGTTTAAAAAAAAACTACTGTTACCTTGCACAACAAGGCAGAGAATCGTATCAAAATGGCATTCTTGGCCATCGGTGCTTTCAAAGACACCATTCAGATAGGGGCTGCCGTAGTTAGCGCCCCCACTCCCCAGCCTGAAAGTGTCCAATCTGCACCCAAGGGTACTTACAAACCAGCTCTGGACTCCAGTGCTGCTTCGAGCCCACGCCCACCTGATGGGGGAGGACCACTGGAAAGGAAAGTATGGATTTGACAGTAGAATGCTTGCCAGCCGAGGTCACCTAACCATCCTCCTCCATTCTGTTTTAATTCACTGGCTAGAGGCTACTTGAACTCATTTCACAGCACAACAGTTAGGTTGTGCTCTGTTTATTATAAACATTTGATCTGCATAGAGGGTTTTGCAATGCCTTATTAATCCATCCCATAGTCTTTCTAAAAATATGATAAACGGGGCAGCGTAAAATGTCATTCTTTATACCCTTTAGGTGGTGTGGCAATGAACGCATCGAGCCTCTGCAACTTCTCTGAGTCTGAGGCTGCTTCCTGACAGGGATCCGTCTTATCCACGTCTGTGGAATTACAACACGTGGCATAAATCCAAGCATTTGACAGCCTTACTTCTACCAAATTATAACCCTGTTTGATAAACTCAAGTCACCAGCAAAACTATAACAGATTAATGAAAACCCATCAGAAAGTACACCATGACATTTCATTTCTGGGGAATTACAGCTAAGATATGTTCTAAAACATTCAGAACAAATGGGACAGGCTTTTTAGAAGTATATTGTATTTAAAGTGACTGGGGGGAAAGAAAACACCACAGAATTGTACGTTCAGCGCCTCATGTCCAAGAAGCTGAAACAGGAACAAAATAAAATGAAATGTATTTTTGCAGAGGAACAAAAGCTTCTTCAATTATAAAAGAGTAAACTGATAACAGAATCCTGGAGACAAGGAAGCAATACGAACACATGGCTCACCATGCGGCTCACCATATACACCGCATGGAACTGAGTTCACCTTATTTCACTACGAGAGTGGCGGGGAGAGAGTAAAAAGAGACAGAAAGTGGAGAAAAAAAATTAAAGCTGTGCATTTTTACTACACTTAGCCCGTGTTACATTCAAAGAATACTTTCATGTCTAAAAATGGTTTAACCCAATCAGGTAGCAAAACTTCTGGTGTATGTTGTAGTTATTGAAAATGTTAGCACAATCTTCTTCTTTAACAAGATAAAATTGTCATATTCAGATGCTGACCTTTTACCATGCACTATGAAACATTAATAAAAATTTATTTTTAACACCAAGAAGCCCAAAATGCTTTGAAACATCAATTTTAAAGGATACATTCTCCTGGATCCTTCATTGTAAATGTTACACAGACAAAGGCAGAAACCCAAAATCAATTTTTAATATATTTCTTCCTACCACAGGGCATGAGAAACATTAATGGTTTCTGCATCTACATGGTTACAATTATTAGCTTTGCCTTTCTAACGCAGTGCTCATAAAGTATGCTCAGCTTATGATTTGGGGGAGGAGGGTGCTATTCTTAAGGATTTTCTGGAGGAAAGTTAATAAGCAATAATCCAGGATCTTGAGAGTCATGCCATTACTTGCTTCCCCCATCGAACTTCCTGATATTTACATGATCACTTACACGGAAGCAGCAGAACAACTTAAAACTTAATGATCCCAATTCACAATCCTGCAGGGGGGACAAGAGCTGCTGCAAACCTATTGAGGGATGTTGCCACGGGTCCTTGCTATACAGGGAGGGAAAATAGCTGTATTGATGGTTTTGTTTCACCTCTATTCAGATAGACTCAGATGGGCTTTGTACTGCTTCATTCCCCGTACCCGAAGTCTTTAGGGCTGATGCTGAGGACAGGTGTAGTGCACATCCCCTCCTCCATGTGCTCACAGCACCTGATCTCTCTGGAGAACCACCTCTCTACGAGTGGTCCCATCGAGACTGTTAATCAGGGCGCGTGGCTGTCTCCTAGCCATGGGGTAAGCACAGGCATGAGCCTGCACCAAAGACTGCTTTTTATTTCCTAGTGTCTAGAGAGTCAGGAATGCTACTTTGCTGAAACCTGGTTCTTTGGGTTTTCCTCTGATTCAATAAGCATAACGTTTCTCCTCTGCTGTGATGAATTTAGCCAGCCTCACTTCCTGTGACTGGAATTCAAGCTATCAGCCAGAAGAAAAGGGGAGATAAGGGGTTTGTTCTTTACTTTCCTCCCAACTCATATTCAGTGATGCCATTTATCTGCTCACATATCTTCAGAAGCCCCCTTCTCTCTGGTCTAGGATCCTCATTCTTCTGCAAGGCATTCAAGGCCATTGTCAGTGGCTCCCACCCTGTCTATCCAAACTCAACTTCCACCTCCCACTACAAGGAATTCACTGCCTGAGTGAATCCATTTTCCTTGCTTAACACTCTTCTCTGAGCGTATGCATGTCCTCTGGGTCATTCCACTTAACAAATCTCCCCATCTTTATCAGCAGTGATTCCTAGCTGAAAACAACAGAACCCACGTGTGCAAAACATTTCCATGCATATCACCTCTTTTAATCTCCCCCACACTCAGTTGGGTATCCCTAGTGGTCCACTTTCATAGACCAAACAATGGCCTTTTGGTGAAGATGAGTAACTTGCTTGGGTGCATTATCCTCAGAAAATATACCGTGAGGGCAGAAGTCAGGAACCAGCGTTCCTTGGATGTCCATTGTCTGAAATTGCTGGCCTCGTACCTATAAAAGCATAAACATCTGCATGTATGTTCTCTCCCTTTGAACTTCCAGGACAAAGTTCACAGCACACCAACCACAAGGCATCCTATTTCCAAGGAAGAGGAGGAGGAAATGTTTCAGCATACCATTGCAACAGAAATTTCCCCTCTAAGTCACTTAGAGCCATGAAGCCAATGGGGCAGCTTGAGGAAATTAGGTGTGGGCTGGAAATGGAGCATTTCTGGAAGAAGCGATCATCTTCTATCAAAGAGAGGTGGTAAGCAGGAAGGGAGTTTTCTCAGAAAGAGAAGGGAGAGTTCCAGACCCTTCAAAGAAACCAAGGACCTGAATGCAGGAACACCATGGTTAAGCTTTGCAATTTCTCCAGATGTGAATGTGCTTTAAAAAGTACTACTATCATTCCACTGGTGTTCGGTTTTGCTTCATTTTGTATTGTTTTGTTTTACAGTGGCCCTTTCCTTTGAGGTCACACAGAATGGGAAAGTTACGGAGATGCTGGGCTTAGTAAGGAGAGAAAGCTCAGGGCTGGGAAGAGGGCTACAGCAAAGGAAACTTGAAGTGGTCATAGGACAAATGTAAGTCCAACACAGAGGCCAAGAATTAACCACAGAGCAAGATGTTTAGACTTCTACACATCAAGGAAATAACACGTTTTCATCTTATTTCTTCTCAAATACTGAAAGTGTACCCACTCCCACTCATATGCAAAAGATATTCCTGGGAATTTCCTCAGAATGTGCCCTTTCCCGCTAAGGGTTTTTATGTTGATAAGGAGACAGATTTACTGCTATAACAAAGATCCCCAAAAGAACGGTGCATTAAAAATGAAGAAGTTATAATGTTTCACAAGGCGGTTCAGAAAACACAGTCGTAGACTGAAATGCTAGGGCCATTGCAGGTACTCAGCCATCCTGAACACACTACTTCCACCTCACGACCCAGAGAGCTGGTCCAGCTCCTGCCATCGTGACAGCATTCCGGCCAGTGGGAGGAGGAGAAAGACAATGCAATAGGCATGCTCCTTCTTTTCATAGACAGGGCCTGGAGGTTGAAAACATCACACTGACTCACACCAATAAGTGGGCCAGTGGGAAGCTCAGCCTGGACTCAGAGATGCTATAGTAGAAGAAGGAAGAAATGCGAAATATTGAGGGACAACCAGCTGTAGTTGCCAAAATGTCTGGAAACTAAGACCTGGAGTAAAATTCGGGCCCAGTCACTGACCAGCTGATTAACCTTAAAGAAGTACTTACCCTGGCTAAGTTTTAGTTTTCTCATCTGTAGAGTAAGAATAAAAACATGCACTGTACCGAGTTGTGAAGATTCACTGGGAGAATACATATAAAGTAGCTGACCCACAGAATTGGCAATTGATAAATGGCAATTATTAATATTTTGTTATTATTTTTAACAGGGTTGACAGACTGCAACCTGAGGCAAATCTGGCCTGCCATCTCTTTTTGTAAATAGTTTTATCAGAGTCCGCATATTTCCATCTTGTCTGTGGCTGCTTTCACACAATGGCGGAATGGATAATTGAGACAAGAGACCGTGCGGCCTGCATGGCCAAAAATAGTTGCTCTCTGGTCTTTTTAAGGGACAAGTTTGCCAACCTCTGCTGTATAAGGTGGGAAAAAAATCTTTTTTTTTTTTTTTTTTTTGGCTGAGTCACATATGTTCTGTTTCCTCGGTTGCAAATAAGTCATGATACCTACTTCACAGCACTACTGTACAAACTCAAAGAAATGAATTACATAAAGCACCTAGCAGAGAGCCCCGCACATAGTAAACACTCTGTAACTTTTAGTCCTATTTTATTTTCCTTGATGTATGGTGACCATTGGCCGTCCAAGAACTCTGCTAAATGCGCTCAAGACATCATGAAATGAAATCAAGTCTCTCACTTTGATGTGCTCATGTATTAAGCTCAGGTGCATGGCCTTTAAAATTCTGGCACAACCACCCAGGGCAGCAATCCCTCATGCCAGTTATGCTAGGGATAGCTGCGTGCACCCAGAATGATTATCTGACGTGCAAGGAGGAAAAACAGTGTCCACACACGCATGAAAGAGAGACAGTCTCAACTAAATGTGGTCAAAATATATGAAGTTTTGAATGGGAAGATACAGAAATCTCAGCCAAGGATTTCTAGAAATACAGAATGTGGCAGAAAGTGAAACAATGATGGGTCTATACAAATATTTATTAAATGGAAAGAAGGAAGGAAGGAAGGGAGGGAGGGAGGGAGGAAGAAGGAGGGGACTTGAAGGGATTCCCAATGTTCTTAAAATAAGGAAGATTCTTCATTGGCCTACCCCAGCTCCTTCCTGGCTCATAACACATGACCGCTCATTTTCTGCTCCCCAGCCATACTGCTCTTCTTGAAGTATCTTAAAATTGTTCATATTCCTCTTTTTTTATCAGAATGTTTGTGCATCCTGTTCTATCTAGCTAAAGCAATATTCTTTTACCTTTTTTGAAAACAAATTTCTATTAACAAAAATGTTTTAGCATTCACTTAAATACATGAATTTTTAGCCATTTACCAAATACATTTGTAATATTTATATACATATACAAATTGTATATGTACATTCTTCTCTAAAAATGTCAAAAATAGAAATGTAAAGGCTAAAGAAAAAGTTGTTACAAAGCTAATTTTTGATATTTTCCCACACCCTCTGGACATGTACACCTGAGTTTCTCTCCCCAGCCTCTGCCCCGACTCACTGAACTTCCAGTCTCATCTACAAGGTCAGTCCTCAGAGAATCCCTCAAATCACGAGGGTTCTGTCTCCTTTGATCTTATAACTCTGTACTTCTCCTTCATGGTACTTGCTACAGTTTAAACTATGTGCTCATTTGTAATTATGTGATTAATGTCTTTCTCCCTCTCTCCCAGCCAACTCCACCCCATCACCAATTCTAATAGCTATTCACTTGTCTAATCCAGCCTCTCAAGAGAGTAGAGATCATGCCTGTTTTACTTACCAGGAGGTCCTCAGCATGTGTACTTCGACACATTGTAGGTCTTACTAACTATACACAAAACTATTCTATACAAGAAATGGATGGATTTTCTTAAACCCTTAGAAAGGACAACTTCAGAAAACAAGAAATTCTTTGTTAAGAAGGTAGCTGGTAAGACACAGCTGGGTAAATAATCACATATCATTTTTCAGGGACCTCTTCAATTTTCGAAAAGCCTCTTCTATCTGTAATCATATCAGATCCTCCCAACACCTCTTCAAGTAGATGAAGTCAGGGATTTTTGTCCCCATTTCACAGATGAGGGAACTGAAAATCAGAGTTAGAATGGTTTTTCTGAAGCCATACAGCTGGTTGATAGCAGAAGGACTCAAACCCTCACTTCCCCAGCCCCGGTCCACACTACCCGCTGTCAGGCAGGAGGGGATAGGCAAGCCCCAAGGTGGGAAGTTCTTGACACCCTTGGGAAGAAATGATTTGGCGCTGTCAGAAGACCTCTATATGCAATGCCATTTAAAGCTGCCAAACATTTCAGAGTGGCCGGAAGACAGAAATGGAAATAATTAAAGCCCTGGGAACGAAAAGAGAAAGCTCGCAGGGCTACGGGGAAAGTTTGGAGGATGGAAAGTGAGAGATGAGTTACTAACGGCCTTCAAGCCCACCGACGTTTATGACATGGCGGATAGGTAGCCAAACAAACTACCAAACAAATGGGGAAGCGTTTTAAATTATACGGGACACATTCTCTCTTCACCGCGTAAGTGACTAGATGAGCCTAGTGGTTGCGAGCCTGTGGAGCTCACTCCCAGTGTATCTAGTTCCCTGCGGACGAGGGGTGGGCGGGCCCACCTCACAGAGGGCCTGTATTGGTGGACAGGCAGTGGGACGGCGAGTCCTGCTGGATCCTGCTGCACCGCACGGTCTGGCGTTCAGAGGTGTCATCATGCACAAAGTCAGAAAGGCCAGAAAAATTGGAAATGTTCCCATTGTTTTTTCTGCTGACCATTCCTGAGCTATAGACACTGATGTTTAGTATATTTAGAAAAAAACATTTTGGCAAAACAAACAGGTAGAAAGCAAAAGTAAGTGCATTTCTAGTAAGTGTGGTGATTTTGACCTATTAATAATCTCAGTAGAAGGTGTTTTCAAGTTTGAGGTTTACTTTTTATAAAAAACTAAATATAACATCACACACGAATCACGACTCTGAAGGTATTACAGGAAAAAACAGGAGGAAATTTAAATGTTTCTACATTATCATCAACTTAATAACAACAAAAAAATAGAATGGCTCTCACTGGGACAATTTCTCATGAAAGCCATTCATGCCAAAATCATGTTATGTATCCACTTCAGCAAACTTTTTAATGGGAAAATGATGGGAGAGAATGGCAAACCAACCGAAAATGTTGGTGAAGAAATCAGAATACCTGCTCCTCCAGCCTCACTTCTCACAGTAAATCCCAAGGAAACACTGAAGTGCCCAGCCGTGTGACCTTGGACAGTGACCTTTCACCTCTCTAAACCTCTGTTTCCTTGTCTGTAAAATGGGATGACCTGATGGGGCACTGCCCAAGGACATTTGCCATTCTAAAGCAACCTGACTCTGGTTTTAAATCTCTGAAGAGTTATTAAAGGTAAGGTATGTATTGAGGGTCTCCTTCATGTCAATCTGAAAATAAGAGCATTTCTAGTAAACGTTTGAGAAGTATTCACTAGGATGCACTTCAGTATTAATGAAATGCCTTAAGGCAGAGTAAAAAAGCCGAAAATATTTATGTAACTTAACAGAGATTTGTTAGGGAAAAAACAGAGTTTACCTTACTTTGTGGTTTACGGCATTCTTCGTCAATTAAACTTAATGTAATGACATTTTGACTCCGATTCTCAAATTAAAATGATTTGTATATGACTCCAGGTTATATTCAGTTAAAAGTAATAGTTAATAAGGCTCTATTTGCAAGGGTAACAGAACCGTATTTATCAAGTGAACACAGCTCTGCACAGCTTCTCAACAAGCTCTGAGCAACCAAATCTCCCTTCAGGAGGGAGAACCAACTCCTCCCGGAGCGGCCTGACTACATCAGGGATTTGAAAACCATCATCTCATTTCATTGTTTCGATCTCACAATAGAACCTGGTCATATCATCCACATTTTATATGGGACGAAATTGAGACTAAGAAAAGTCAAATTTGCCTTGTGTCACATAGCCCCATATCCAGCAAAAACAAAATTCAAACTCAGGCATGCTAGCTCTTTTTATTACATGCTATCACCTCTCCAGAGTATATTAGTAAACAATGAAGCACTATTGATCCTCCATGTTAAATAAAGGGCATGTTCAGAGAGGGACTCAAAAAGAAACCCACAAAATATATATCAAACACGAAGAATATTATTGCTTTTTCTTATCTCCAAATTCTTCCATGTACCTTAGCAATTACAGGTTGTTAAAGAAGATCTCATTAGTAATTCTACTACCAAGAAGAACACAAAATTTATTGTAAAAGTAAACCGAAAGACATCTAGGGCTACTTTCAACCCCAAAGTCCCATAAC
The DNA here is from genome assembly GCA_004026765.1 of Micronycteris hirsuta. Lineage (NCBI taxonomy): Eukaryota > Metazoa > Chordata > Mammalia > Chiroptera > Phyllostomidae > Micronycteris > Micronycteris hirsuta. The sequence goes on from PVJI01008785.1 coordinate 65,316, forward strand.
ACTTCCGTGGCACACGTTGTGGACATTTGATCTTACAAAACTGAATCTTCTTTATGTTAGCCCATGTGGCAGAAAGATCAAACCAAAAGTACACAATCACAAAATCACTTGCTGAAAGCACTGTAAAGAATATGAAGTTTGCCCACCTCCTTCCCTTTCTGTCACATCTGCATTTAACCCACAGACAGCAGACATACGGTGCCCTCCAAACCTAGAAGACTGCCGGAAGTGGTTTCATCACTAACCTTTGCTGTTAATGCTCAATCTTCACCATCCTGTCCTCCTCAATACACTGCAGCCTTCCAGAACCACTTTGGGTTCCCCAAGCCCATCATGCTATCTTTGCCTCTGAGCCTTAGACTGTTGTTCACTCAGCCCATACTACCCTATGCTCCTCTCACTTTGGCCCTCAACTCTCTTCACTTAGATCTCTATGTGATATGCACGTGTTTCTTGTCTGATTTCCCCACTCAGCTATACACCACATGAGAGTAAAACATTAATTTGTTTACCATTGTATCTGTGGCTCCCTGGCTGATACTAGCATGTTGTACGTTATCTATCAATACTTGTAAAATGAATGAAAATGAGTAACTCTGGTGTTCAATATTGTTAGAAATATCTAAATGCAAAAATATTCTCAGATAAATCTTTAAAAGACAAGTTTGTTAGAAATTAAGTACACTAAAGATGAATAACTTTTCAGACTTCTGGTCAAGATGGAGGTGTAGGTAAACATGCTTTTCCTACTTGTGCAATGACAGAAAAAATTACAATTAGATCTCAAAACAAATAACACCTAGGACCATCAGAAAATTAAGCTCTATGGAAGTCTGACAACCAAGAATTCATAGAAGCCACATTCATCCAGATGGATAGGAAGGAGAGGTGGATATGCAGAGATGGGTGCAGAGGGACAGACGCAGTCTGGCTCAGTGAGGCAGTGGTGGTGGAATGGGTGGTCCCACATTCACATGTGGTGGTTAAAAATGGGGAGGGGTATCTTGGGAGCAAGCAATCTCAACCCCTGGCCAGAACATACAGCCCAGGGTTTCAGTGCCAGGAAGATAAATCCCCATAACTGTTGGTTGTAAAAACCAGTGGAGGTTGGGGAGGCAGAAGAAACTGCCAGATTTTCAGAAGACTCTGCTTAAAGGGCATACATGGACTTAGAACACATGCAGACCTAGCCCCTCTGGAATTCAGCACCAGGGCAACAGCTGGAAGGGCACCAGTCACATATGGGAAGTAAGTGAAGTTACTGGAAACAGGGTGAATGCTAGGCAAACCTCCAGAACACAGGCAGTGACAGTGCCCCTCTCCAAACCCTCCCCCAACACAGAGCCACATAGTGGTAAAGCAGGTTGCCCCACTCCAGCAACTACCTAAGGCTCCATCCCACACAATTTACAGGTGCCTTTTCTACAATAGGCCATGCTACTAGGACAGGGAATCAAAGCAGTTCTACCTAATACACAGGAACAAATACAGGCAGCCTGCCAAATTGAGGAGACAAAGAAATATGGCCCAAATGAAAGAAGAGAACAAAACCCCAGGAAAAGAACTAAACAAAATGGAGATAGCCAACTATCAGATGCAGAGTTCAAGACACTGGTGATCAAGGTGCTCAAAGAACTCATTAAGTATGGCAACAACATAAAAAAGACCCAGGAAGAAATGAAGGTTACACTAAGTGAAATAAAGAAAAATCTGAAGGGAATCAACAGTGGCGGTGATGAAACCAGGATTCAAATCAACAATTTGGAACATAAGGAATAAATAAGCATTCAATCAGAACAACAAAAAGAAAAAAGAATTCAAAATAAAAAGAGGATAGTATAAGGAGCCTCTGGGACATCTCCAAATGTACCAACATTCAAATCATAGGCATGCTAGAAGGAGAAGAGGAAGAGCAAGAAATTGAAAACTTATTTGAAAAAAGTATGAAAGGAAACTTGCCTAATTTGGTGAAGGAAATAGACAAACAAGTCCAGGAAGCACAGAGAGCCCTAAATAAGTTGGACCCAAAGAAGGCCACACCAAGACTTTTCATAATTAAAATGCCAAAGGTTAAAGGTGAGGAAGGAATCTTAAAAGCAGCAAGAGAAGGACTTCTGGCCAAGATGGAGGCGTAGGTAGACACACTGTGCCTCCTCACACAACCAGAAGACAACAATTCAAAAACAAAAAATAACCAGAACTGACAGAAAATTTAACTATGTGGAAGTCCAACAACCATGGAGTTAAAGAAAACACGTTCATCCAGACCTGTAGGTGGGGTGGAGCTGGATGGAGAGGGCTCGTGGCAAGGCGGCGGTCTGTGGAGCAGGGTGGGAAAGGCTGAAGCTGGCCGGCGAGACCAAGGCTGGCGGATCCAGTGAAACCCTAACCTGGCAGACCTGGACCCAGCAGGCCTGAGGCTGGTGGAGTGGGTGGTTCTGCATTCATGTGCAGGCAAAGGAACAGCTGCGGAGCGAAACAGACCTCAAAGCCCAGGGTTCCAGTACAGGGAAATAAAGCCTCAAACCAGCGATTGAAAACACCTGTGGAGGTTGAGGGGGCAGCGGGAGGAACTCTCAGCCTCACAGGAGAGTTTGTTGGCGAGACCCACAGGGTCCTAGAATGTATACAAGCCCACTCACCCGGGAATCAGCACAGAAGGGCCCAATTTGCTTGTGGGGAGTGGGTGAAGTGACTGAAAGCCGGCAGAGAGTGGAGCAAGCGACATTGTTCCCTCTCAGACCCCTTCCCCACAATGTCATGACACAGTGATGGGGGTTGCTCCGCCCTAGTGATCACCTAAGACTCCGCCCCTTATACATAACAGGTGCGCCGAGAAAAAAAAATGGCCCAAATGAAAGAACAGATCAAAATTGCAGAAAAAATACAGCTAAGCCACAAAGAGATAGCCAACCTATCAGATGCACAGTTCAAAACACTGGTAATCAGGATGCTCACAGAATTGGTTGAATTTGGTTGCAAATTAGATGAAAAAATGAAGGCTATGCAAAGTGAAGTAAGGGGAAACATACAGGGAACCAATAGTGATGGGAAGGAAACTGGGACTCAAATCAATGGTGTGGACCAGAAGGAAGAAAGAAACATTCAACCAAAAAAAGAATGAAGAAACAAGAATTTAAAAAAATGAGGAGAGGCTTAGGAACCTCCAGGACATCTTTTAACATTCCAACATCCGAATTATAGGGGTACTAAAAGGAGAAGAGGAAGAGCAAGAAATCGAAAACTTATTTGAACAAATAATGAAGGAGAACTTCCCCAATATGGCAAAGGAAATAGACTTCCAGGAAGTCCAGTAAGCTCAGAGAGTCCCAAAGAATTTGGACCCAAAGAGGAACACACCTAGGCACATCATAATTACATTACCCAAGATTAATAAAGAGAGAATCTTAGAAGAAGCAAGAGAAAAGAAGACAATTACCTACAAAGGAGTTCCCATAAGACTGTCAGTTGATTTCTCAAAAGAGACCTTACAGGCAAGAAGGGGCTAGAAAGAAATATACCAAGTCATGAAAGGCAAGGACCTACAACCAAGATTACTCTATCCAGAAAAACTTTCATTTAGAATGGAAGGGCAGATAAAGTGCTTCTCAGATAAGGTCAAGTTCAAGGAGTTCATCATC
>PVJI01008786.1:0-68804 GCA_004026765.1 Micronycteris hirsuta
TGCTTTAGCTTCTTAATGTGCATAATTTCATGGACCTCTCCTGGAAGCACATGGAAAAGTTAGAGAAACCTCCACTATTTCTGGAATATCTTTAGGCCTCCTACAAACTTACCTTTATGAAACAGAGTTTGGCAAAATTGGTTTTTGTTCTTTCTCTTTTGACTTTCTTTTTGTTAGCCCTCTAGGAATGGGCCAGTTTGAAATTTTTACCCTGGTTTGGCCTTTGACATCTTTGCAGCATGTGTTCTGGTTCACTTCTCACCAACAATGAGAATTATCCCACCTACGTGCTCTCCCTGAGACTCAAAAAGAGAAATGGCATCAAGACCCCAGACATGTCTTATAATTTCTCCTCTGATAAGAACTGTTCTTTGACTATTTTGCCGCCCCCAACTACATTCAGTTCATATTTCAATCCCTCTTCAAAATAGCCAACTTATTTAACTATATATAGAATTAACTTTGGATCGATACAATTTGAATAAAAATATTTTGTTAAATGGAAAATACTGTGTTTGTCATTTCTAGTGCAATTTCTAGAGTTACTAAGAAATATTTTATATTTTTATAACAGTATATTGTATAAGTAATACATTTAGCAATAATATTGCTCCATTCATGAAGAGTATCTAAATTTTTAGATTTGGGTATTACACATCCATGCATGTGTCACACCACATTGTGCTATCAGACTTCTCTTTTTGTTGCTAATTTTTTATTGCTGTTCAAGTACAGTTGTCTCCATTTTCCACCACCACTTCCCCCACCCAACCCATCCCCCACCACTGACCCACACCCCTTTCCCCCTTTGGCTTTGTCCGTGGGTCCTTTATACATGTTCTGAGATGACCCTTCCCCTTCTTTCCCCCATTATCACCCTCCCCCCTCCCCTCTGGTTACTGTCAGTTTGTTCTTTATTTCCATGTCTCTGGTTATATTTTTCTCACTTGTTTGTTTTGTTAATTAGGTTCCACTTATGGGTGACATCATATGGTATTTGTCTTTCACCATAGGATTTTTCTAGTCATTCTCCAGGAAATATTCTCCCTGGCTTATCATTTATAAAAGAACATGGGAAAAAATTTTACAAGACAACAAATCCATTTGTATTTATTTACTTTTTAATAAGTTTAAATCATTGAGAGATACAACATTACATGGATTCTGTGTCCAATGGCCTTACCAGGAAGGTTGCTCCACATGACTCTGGTTTCGTTGGGTTTGCCACCAAGGGCCACTGTGTTGTTCTTTGTTTTGTACACATGAGCACATCTGTTGCTTAGACAGAACTTGATTTCATCTTGAGCATACACAGTTTCAATTTTAAGAAGAACTGTGTGTTCTGAAGACCCTCCTTATAGCCAGCAAAAATGGCTTTGGACCACAGCCTTCGACCTATTGGTTGTTACCGAGTCTGGTTTCGAGCAGACCTCCACAGGCTTCCAGATGGCAGAAGGAGGAAGGCTGAAAATTTGCAATGTGCATCAATATGCCTGCTCTGTCCTAAGTTCTGAAGCTTGAACATTCCTTGGGTTCTTCTGTGGTTTTCCCTGTCTACTTATATTCCTTTATTTACCATTCCTAGAATATCTGAATTTGTCTTGCATTATATCTGATGTTTCATGGACTTGAGGAATGTAAATATTTGAAGAGAGCAGCTATAGACCAATCAATAGTGGTTGTGATTCTCTTTGTTCCCCGCTGGCTTTCTTTACAGTTCCTGAACATAGTAAATTTAAAGCCATGGGTTTTAGTTTTTAATAAACAAAGATAAAGATATAAATTCAAGAAGCCTTGATGTGATATTTAGATGACAACATTTAAACATGAGATTCCTGTGCTATTTACTGACTAATGTAAAAAAAGTGTTGCTATATTCAACCTGTTATGACTAATGTTAAATCTTGTTCTTTTTAAATACACAGTGCCTTGGTCAGTTTTGTTTCACTAAGAATATGACTAATCCTTCCCAAACTTATGAAGATTGAACTAATATAATTTTGTTTATCAACAGTTGAATTCTTAGTGGTTGAATTATTTTTCAGTTACTTTATTGTTGTTCAGTTATAGTTGTCTGCATTTTCTCCCCACCACACCCCCCACCCCAGCCAAACCTCCGTCCCTCCCTTGCTTCCACCTTCCCCCTTGGTTCTGTCCATGTGTCCTTTATAGTAGTTCCTGAAAACTCTTCTGTCCACAGTCCCCTCCCCCTTCCCTCTGGCTATTTTTAGATGTTCTTAATTTCAATGTCTCTGGTTATATATTTTTTGCAATTCTTAACAACAATAGACAGGACTAGTTTCATGTAAAATGTAGATGGAATTCTTTGGAAAAGAGCAAAGTATATAATTGTTTAGCCACTAGGCTGTACAACTGAAACTAAGAAAAAATAATATTAAATTTAAACCTTAATTGTAAAATAAAATTTAAAACAAATAAATAAATAAATAAATAATGCAACTCTTTATTAAATAAAAAATAAAAAGAATAAAGATCAATGATTGCACTGTAGTGAATTGGCTGGTTGCCAGCTATAAACTTTATTTGAGTGGCAGGTGTATTTTATTGAAATGACCAATGAGCTTATCATCAAAATCTTTAACTGTGTGTCCTCAGTGAAGTTTGTTTTGTTGCCAAGGGTATATTTTTAATAGATGAGAGCCTCTGGGATCCAGGGTAAAGTAGAGAATCAAGTCATAAACAAATTTCACTAGCAGAATCTTAAAATAATTTTACTGTCGTGATGTCTTCCACGTCCTGGAAACTGGGCCACTGGCATCTCTAACCTAGTTCCCCAAATGGACACTCCATAAATATCTTATAGGAGAAATAAAGAAAAATCTTCCTTTCTCTGAAACCTTTCAGCACTCTCCAATTATCGTCGTACACTGTGATTTTATTCTGGAGTATTCAGTGTGCTCTTTTAACCTCTGTCCTGAATTTAGAGAAGTCCGTTTTCATATTTCTGTATTGTATCTATATTTTCTCAGCATCTTCTGCCAGTTGGTAGAATATCTTTGTATTTATTATTCTTTCCAAGTTTACTTTGTAATTCAACAAATATTTATTGTATTTCCTATGTGGCAGGTGCAGTGCTGAGCTATGGGAACCCAGCAGTGAACAAAATCAGGAAAAAATAAATACCTGCCTTTAGGGAGCTTCTATAATTACCTCAAGTAATTACATAGATAAATATAAAATTATCACCATAGTAAGTGCTATGAAGAAGTGCTCCTGGTGCAATGAATGCATGATAATGATGGCTTTTGCCTAACGGTAGAAGTGAGGCCAGGCTTTCTTGAGGAAATAATCATTTGCCTGGTAACTAAATGGATAAGCAGGAGTAACTTGTTGAAAGGTGGGAGGAAGGACATTTCAAGTGGAGGAAATAGTGTGTTAGCTGGTATTCTGTTTAGGAGGGACAGGCATTATTGGAAAGTCATTCTGACTGGAGTTGGAAGAGGAAGAGGAAGGCTTCATAAGTAGTGGTGAACATATGTAGTGCCTAATAATTTGTATTGTGCATTTTAGTGTTTATTTTTAAAAAGCAGTGAGAAGCTATCTAAGTTTTATTAAGCAGGACAGGAGTGGGAGAGGTGATGTAATCTATTTGTATTGGAAGTGGCCATTCTGCCTGCTGTGTGGATTAGAGCATTCTACCAGTGGCCACACATGGACCAGATTGGGGGCACTGCAGTGGTCTCTGTGACACAGGCTCATAGCTATGGGAATGCCAATGAAGGAAAGCAGGTGATGTGAACTGTTATCAGTGTGGATGAAATTCACCAAGATTTGAAGAGTGGGAGTTGATGATCAGCATCAGGGAGAAAGATGAATGTTCAGTACTGGTTAGAATATGAATATCAACCTGTGGAGACTAGGATAAGATTTTTAACACAATAGGAGTTTTTGACAAGTCTCTCTGCTTAGTAGAGACAAGAAAATGCTGAGCAGCTTTCCTTATTCTAATGTCACCCATAAGAAAGTCCCTAAACATTTCTGACCTTTCAGTCTACTGATCAATTAATAAAATAATGCATGTGAAAACTCTTTGAAATATATACAATGCATGCATATATACAGACATATGTATGTATTGGATTGTATAAATGTGTGCTATATCTTATACACATGTTATTTATTAAATTATATATTAAATATATTATATTGCATTTATTTATTATGTGTATTATTTCCATTTTTTTAAGGAGGTCATAGTCCGACCAAGTGTTGAACCAATATACTGTTGATCCTTGAACAACTCAGGAATTAGGGACACTGACCTCCTGGGACAGTTGAAAATCCATAATTTTGACTCCTCAAACACTCAACTACAGTTATCCTTTTGCTCCAGGACCCCTGTAGGTACAAAAATTTTGCAGTTGCTTAAGTCTCATTTAAAATGTTGTGTAGAACAGTGCATTTAGCTGGCCCTCTGCATTTATGTATTCCCAATCAGAGATAAAAATCGCTGTTTGGAAAGGTTCACTAGATATTTATTTTTTAAAAAATCTATGTATATGTGGACCCACACAGTTTAAACCTGTGTTGTTCAAAGGTCAACTATACATACCAATAATATTTTTAACTAAGAAATCATCTGAAATCTATTTACCAGATGTATTTGTTAACTATGTGAAAGTAACATGATAGCAGTTTGATGCTTATTGTTTAAAGCCCAGTGGAACATAATCATGTTAATATATGAATTTTCAAATCTACTGAAAATGAATTCATTTGTATATGTAACATGTTTAATATTCATAATTTTGCTAAATCCCTTCTTGAATTTTCACCTTTGTCTAACCTTAGCAACATTTATAGAATGAGGTTGAGTTCCACTAAGAAGAAATATAAAGATAAAATCTCAAGATTTTTACTTCAATTTTGACATTTATTATGCAACAGGATAATAAATCTTGCCAACCAGGATCAATGATTAGTGCCCTTCCAACTCTGCTACTGAAATTTTCTCCCTCTCTTTCTCTCTGTCTTAACACACCAATGCCACAGAGTGATTCTATCATGTAGACAGAATGCCCTGTCAACCCTGTGGTAGCAAAGGGCTGGGGTAGACTTCTCAAGGAGACTACAAAACAGGCTTCCCAGAGTAACCCAGGCACAGTCACTTCAATGAACTGGTAAAAATATCAGGACTCGACAGTCAAGATTTAACTGGAGACTGAGTCAATAAGGGCCAGAGGGCAGACATTTCCCAAGATCATAATAATTGAAGTTATTATTACTATTTTTCTAGTGCTATTCTAAGTTGTTCATATGTATTTAGTATCTTAATCCTTATTTATACCTTATGAGGTGATGATTTATATAATTTCCTGTTTAACAATGAAGAAATTGAATATGGAAAGGTTAAATGACTTTCTAAGCATCACATGACTAATGAATAAAGACGCAGGGAATGATGTAGATAGTCTGGTCTGCAGATTCTGTTGTACTGCTATCCATGAAATGCCACCCACAGGCTATAGGAGGGAAGCCAGCATAATTTAATGTGACCAAGTGCATCAGGCCTCCAAATACAGCCTTCCCCCTGTTTTTTTTGTAAACAATGTTTTACTGGACCACAGTCATGCTCATTATTTTATGTACTGTCAGTTAGTGCGATGATGTTACAACATCAGAGTTGAGTAACTGTGACAGAGACCATGTGACCTGCAAGATTTTAAATGTTTGCTATCTGGCCCTTGCCAGAGACAGTTTGCTGACCCCTGTAGTGGACCAAAGGTATCTTAAACTGCAACCAGAGGGCATGGACATGGAGTGACATGGATCCATGGTAATCGCCCCATATCCCACAGAGATGCAAAAGCTATCCATCTCTAATGTGTATGTAGATGCCTTCTTAGCTACAAAAGTGGAAGGGAATATTTTACCAAAGAGCAAACCTATGCTACTGGAAAAGACTATTTTCATTATTGACTTGGCCTAAACTGTAAATTATAAACCAGGTTAAACATTTAGTTGTATACAAATAAAGAAGTATAAACACATTATTAGTTTGGCAATTTATATTAGAAGTTATTATTCAGATTTTATGCTAATAAACCAGTCTGTATTCAAGATTCTGAGTATTTGTGGGTGAAGTGGCTTTGCCTTAAAATACTACAACGAAACAAACAAATAGCAAATAAATAAAATAAAAATGTGTGGAGTTGGTATAAAAAGGTAACCAAAATAATGATATAGTTGAAGCTAAACAATTCAAATGTTAGGGTTTCTCATACCATTTCTTTTTCTTTTGCATGCTTGAAAATATCCTATATTTTCAAAAGTTTAAAAATTTACTTTTTGAATTATTTAGATAGTTCTCATATTTTCTCATGAAAACTCAGTATTTTTATCAGAGGTTTGTTAAACATCCATCCCTTATTTTTTGTCAGAAAAGAACTGATCAGAAATAAATTACTGAGTTGGCATACATAAAAAAAGAAGGATGAGACACCATTTGGTCAGGTACAAATTATTTTACAACATCATTTTGTCCTACTTGCCACCACCGCCAGGGTAAACTGGAGCATGAGGGATGGCAGGTAGCACAGACAAGTTCCTATCCACAGAGAGTAACAAGTGAAGAAATAGTTCCCTCTGGTTTCTCTTATTTCCCCAGATGGTACATTATGAAATGCTTGGGCTTCACCCCAGCCCTTCTGGAAAGGAGGCAGAAGCACACTGACAAGAAAACACCTTTGAAGAATAAGTATAAAATACATTTTGCAGCCATTAATTTGAACACTACACTTCATCAGCATATAAAGGGTGGGTGAAAATGGGTTTACAGTTGTTCATATGGAAAATAATATAATAATTAAATAATACAAGAATAAACTGTTTCACATACTTACACTGTAAACCTACTTTTGCCCACCTCTGTATTAGTGTTGGCTTTTAACAATGATAACTAACACTTGTTGAAAAGAAGGTTTCAGTATATCAATCAAATGGACAATTCTAAAAAATCACAGAACAAGTTTTTTATGCGGTCCTCTACCAATCTTTGGCACTGTCACTCCCATTTTGATTTTCAATATGATACAAATGGTACCCATTAGTGCATTTGCAATTTTTAACTTAAGATTTTTGATATTTTAAAATATAAGTATATTTTTCTATGGGAAGGAAATAAGATTTTCTATTTGAATAATTACTGAATGCCCCATTCCAGGCATTATTGGCAGGTATAATACAGGTAGCAAGAAGCGAAACAGAGCCATGCTTTTACTAAGTTTACATTCTGGAATTTAAAAATCAGATTGCTATGATTGTATTCCATTCACCTCCATCCTAAAGTAAAGTTTGTTTACTTATTATAACCCTTTCCAAAAGACACAAATTAATATGTCCTGCTACAATTATCTGTTTATCACAGTGTCCTTGAATTTTGACTTTTAAATTCTACATTTAGTTTCCATGTATTGTTATTATTACTTTGACAAATGTTTACCTTTTCTTTTTTATAATGGACCATTTGATCCTGATTGGCAGCTTAAGCTTAAATATCACTTTTTCTGACATTGGTACTGCCAATTTTGTTATTATTATACATTTTTGTTTTGCTTTGGCCTACTACCTTGTTGTCCAGCCTTCTTTTATTTGTGGCTAATGATAATCACTTTGCTCTAAGGTTGTTTTTTTTTTTTTTTTTGTAAGTGTTGAGGGCGGATCAGTTTAAATGGTGTATGGCTTTAGTCTCTTTTGCACCCCATCTAATACATTATCTCTTAATGTGACTATTAACTCTACATACACTAACGGTGACAATATGTATAATTGTATTCTTTCCATCTTATTTTATGTTTATCATTGACTTTTTATTCTTTTTCTGAACTTTCATTTTTAATTTTTTTAATTTTTAAAATATTTTAATTTGATCATTTGGGAGTTCTGTTTTGTAATTCCATTAAAAGTTACCCTATGCAGAAGAAAAAGTCTGTGCTGTACTTTAAATGATAGTTTTATTGTCATATACATTTGTTTTACTAGCATCACTTGTAGAAGGAAGAAAAAATTTGCCAAGAGTCATATGTGACTAGTGGCTACCATATTGGAGAGTGCATATTTAGATAACATTTCTATCATTGCAGAAAATTCTACTGAATTGGTTTATATATTATATATATACGTTCTATACTACTCATATACAATTGGGATTATATATAATGAGATTGGTGAGGCCATTGTTAGTAAGTTAAATATTAAAGATTGATATGTTCAATTTCCTAATACAAACATAAAAAGAGAAATACAATTTTAATCCACAAACCAAGTAAAATAACATTAATGTCTTAACCGAGGCGTTATTTAACAGTAAATCATGTTAGTTAAGCCAGGATGTCCCAGGAGAGCTTCTTGCAAATAAACTAGCCAGGACTCAATCTCATGATGACAAGATTTCAAATAAGTTTCAATTTGACAAGAAAGACTCTTCATCCCAAAGTGCATAATGTATATAGACAATGTCCTTAAGATACCTGACTTGTAAATAATCTGAAGCTTTACCATTATCTCAATAATAGGCTGTAATGGCTGGCTAATGCAATGTATTCCCAAAGCACCTGTGTCAACAGTCTTTCTTCTTTTTTTTTTTTTTTAAAGATTATTCACTGACTATTCAATGAAACAAGTGGACTCAGGTTCAACCACAATTTTCTCTGAATTTGAGTTAAGTAATTTGGAGTTAACATTTTTATTTCACTTTTCTAGCATTTATAATCAAATACATATCTCTCTACCATTCTCCACCAAGATGCTTTCAATGTAGTTCTGTTCTCTTTCCCATTCAGGAAAAATACATCCTAGGTTAGTTTTAATGTCCTGTCCCACATACACACATATCCATGCACAGAAAGACATATAACCTACCACTGTCCCCTCTTATGTTCTCTGATTGATCTTCAGATCCCTTAGAGCTTATTTGGAGGCTCATGTCATACCTTGAATATTCTCATCAAATTGGGCCTCTGGCATAATTTTTAAAGTCATTGTGATATTCTTTGTCATAGCAAAATTAGAAAAACATTTTATCACTCTTCAATAAAACATAAAATGCCCCCAGTTCCTTCTCTATAGAAATGTAGGTCATTTTAAATTTTCCTTTTACAACCAACATAGCAATGAATAGCATTGCTCTTTCTCATGTAGTCAAATATGTCTAGGTACAATCCCAGGGTAGGATTATAGTATCAGAGTCTGTGTTTGTACATCTTGGCATAGTGCCAGATAGTATTGTAAGGGTTTCTACCAGTCAATATATTCCTACCAAAAATGTGTGGAAATACCTTTCTACTTGCAGCTTCACCAATAGATTATATTGCCAAAATTTTGGAATCTGTGAATTTTTTTCTGGATGAAAAAACTATACCACTCTGTGGTTTAAATGTGTTTTTCTTATTTTGTGTGTTACAGAGCTTTATCAACATTCACAATTCTCATTACATAATTTTCCATTTACTTCTTAGGCCAAGGTATTCTCTCTCATCATTGTCATTGTCTTATTTTCTAGGAAAAGTTTATATATTGGAAAGATAAGCCTGTTTTATAATAATTTATGAATAAAGTTATTTTCCAGTCTACCATTTGTATTTTGAGTTTTTAAAGGGTTTCTTTTTCCACAGAACATTTAGAATACAGTTTTTAGTTTTGGTTTTTTTTGTGTGTGTGTGTTGCTTTTGTTTTGCTTTACTTCTAGACTTTCTAAGTCATTGTTTTGTATAATGAGAAGACCCATGCCCAGGTTCTACCTGTCACCGTGAAAGTCAAACTCATGAGACAGGCGCAGAGAAGGAAAGTGGTTAACTCCAGTTGCTGGCAATTCATGAAGAAGGAGGACTTTTGCCCTCAAAAACCCATTTAATAATCTCAAGGCAGGCAGAGACTGTCTTGAGGATGGAGGTGGAAAGCCGAACGAAGAGATTGCAAAGGGAAATGCCCATTTCTCCTGCAAGGGGGGGGCATGGGAAAGGGAGGGCTGAGGAAGTGTAAATCTGCCTCCTTTCCAGCTTCCTCTCTTACTTAGGTGCTATCTCTCTTCAAATAGGAATTTGTTGATTTATTGTGTATGCCTGTGGACTCTCCCTGCTGGTGCCAAGCAGCTCTTTCTTCCTGGAAACAGACTTCTTTAAGCTGTAAATAAAGGTTAGATGTGGACTGAAAACACAGGACTTTATTTACATACTCTAAGGAAACAGAAGGTTGTCTGCAGCCTTGAGAAAAACCAGAATAAACACTCTTTTATCCCTTAATAGAAATGTTAAGTCATGGTTTCAGTACTGGTCAGGATAGGCTAGGTTATGCTATTCCTAGCTCATGTGATTGTTAACAGAATTAAATTCCTTGAAATTATAGGACTAAAGTTTCTCCTTTCTTGCTAGGACACTCTAAGGGCCATGTAGTTCCCAGCTTCATCCCTTTTGATTGATTAACTTAAAGCTAATTTGTTAGGGACCTTAGTTACATCTGCATACCTTTTCTCTTTGCCACGTAAGTAATTTAATCATGGAGTGACATTCCATCATATTTACAGGTCCCATCTACACTCAAGGGGAAGAAAGCATTACACAGAGAATTTGAGGGCCATTTAAAAATTCTGCCAACCACAGATCTCTTTGAAATTTCTAATCCGATCTCCTGATTCACAGATGTATTATTTCACCAATTTCTTGAAACAAGTTTATAATGCATTTTAATATCTGATAGGACCAATTTTTCTCCTTGTTTTTATTGGCTTTAAGTTATTTACCTTTTGTTCTGATTATAAATGGAATATTCTACTACTATATCTTATAGTAGTTATTATTTTTCTATATATCAACTAATATTAACTTTGCAAAGTAAATTTTCATGGGATTCTCAGATTTCTGCATATACAGTTCTAACTTCTCTAAATACTGGTAATTTTTTCCTCTTTATCAATTTTATACATCCAGTTTCTTTCACTTTTCCAATGGACTGAACATGATTCACTAGTTGATTGTTTTCTAATTGACTAAGATATAAAGGAATACTGATGATAGGGGATATCATTTTCTTATTCTCATTTTATTGGGAATGCCTATAATGTTCCACATTAAGCATGATACCATTCTAGGCTGAAATAAATATATTTCTACCAGAAAAACTGGCATTATCTATTACTATTTGTCTAGTGTTATTGAGATATAATAGACATATAAACTGCATTAGTTTAAGGGATACACATCATTATGTTGTATGCCTTAAACTAATGCATAAACCTTATATATGTGTGTATTGTGAGATAATTGACAGTACATTGTTAACATTCAATTATTTCATGTTTTTTTTTAAAATAAGAAGGTGTCCACTTTTTAAAAATATATATTTTTTTTATTTTTAGAGAGGGTGGAAGGGAGGGAGAAAGAAAGGGAGAGAAACATCAATGTGTGGTTGACTCTCATGTGGCTTCTACTGGGAGACCTGGCCTGCAACCCAGGCATGTGCCCTGACTGGGAATCGAACTGGTGACCCATTGATTCACAGGCCAAGCTCAATCCATTGAGCTACACCAGCCAGGGCCTATTTTATGATTTTTTAAATAAATAACTGTTTTTGAATTATGTCAAATGTATTTATAAGCATAGATTGAGATTATTACTTGATGTTCCTCTTTGGACTTATTAATAGACTGTTTAATATTGAACCATTCTCACATTCCTGATATTAATATCATTTGATCATGATATATATTTTTTAGCATGCTGCTATATTAAATTCACTGATATTTTATGTGTTGGCTTTCACAATACTCTTTTTATTAAGCATTACTGAGGTGTAGTTTTACTTCCTGTGCTTTCTTGATGAGATAGTAACTACTATATCCATTTCTTTAAAATAAATTCAAGATGTTTTTCCCTTTTAAATTCTAATATAGTTTTAATGATCTTACAATTATTTTCTTCAAAAGTTTCATAAAAATATCCCATTAAAACAATGGAACTTGTTGCTCTTTTGATTGGGTGGGCTGTTATTTGACAATTTCATCAATTTCGTCTATTTAGATTTTGAATCTTTAATAGTATTGGAAAATTATGTTTTCTTAGACTATTATTCATGTCATTCAGCTTTAGTTGTATGAAGAGTCTGATTTTCTGTATCATTCTTTTAAGAAATTTGTGATTAAAACTTGCAATTTTTACCTGACAAAAATCTGGGAACTTTTTTTTCATCCTTAGTTGGGAGAGTTTTTTGTTTTCTCACTTAGTCATTAATTTCTTAAGAGGATGCAAATAACTGTAATTGAACAACAATAAAGTAATTATTTTAAAAAAAGAATGCACTGTTGCAATTATTGATGTTTCATGTGCATGGTCAATTTTTATGAACATCAAGTGGGCATATAAAACTATATTACACATACACACAGATATGCACATGATTTTAAACACATGCCAATAAGATTTATCCTACTAATTATGCTATTGAGAATTGTCTATATTTTTAATTATTTTTTATCACTTAATCATTGTTTGTAAGAGGTGAATCAAGGTCCGTTAATAAAGAGGACAGGGTTAACTTCATTCTTTCATTGGCGCTTTTATGGTTAAGTTAGAGAAGTAAAATCATTGGCTCATACTTGTTTCTCAGGGCATTTTGTAGGTTGTTGGATGATGTAGATACTTTTCATTTGAAACTTAAGAAAAATATATTTTATCAATAAGGCAAAAAACTATCTAGTAATTTAAAAATGTTAGTACTTTCACCAGGATATTTCACAATGTTGACTATATTACTCCAATTTCTCTTATAATTATTTGCACTTCTTTTTAATTTTGAGCCTTTATTATTTTTCATCTTTTTAAAAACATATCTGTAATATTTAACATGTTTTAAATAATGTTTGGAATATTTGTTTTGTCTCACTGTTTAAGCTTTCTCCTTTAGGGACTTGCATTACATAAATTGAATCTTCATAGCTGATATTATATATTTCTAATTCTCTTTCTAAACTGTTTTCTTTTTTTTTTCTTTATTTTAATTTTATTTCATTTTTTATTCCTACCAATAATGGATTTTTTTCCTAATTTACCACCAGATACAATTTCATTTTCTCCCCCAATTTTATCTTTTGTCATAGTTGCGGCTTTTAATCTTTTGCCAACTTACATTTATATTTTATTTCATCTTTTACTGTGGTTACACTATCTTTTTCACATTTTTTTGTTATATTTTGTAGGGTTTTTTCTTTCATAAGAGTGACTACTTAATTGATTCATTTTTAATTCTTAGCTGATATTTGTACATATTTTCCTCTGTCCCATGCCAACAGTTTTCTCCTGAGAGTGACACATTTTGTTATTTTGATATTTTTTTCTTATAATACCTTGAACTTGGTTTAAGAGAGCAGCTTCCTGAAGTTTATGTCTCTTATTCTGAACAGAAATACAGTTTTGAACTTCAAGAGACCCTCTCACTTTGAGGAATGATATTTTTGGTGGGCGCTTGGCGATTTTCCTGCTCTGGACTCTCTCGATACATCCCATGTGTCTTCCCTTCCCTTCTCTGTTGTGGCTTCTACTTGATCTCAGCTACTTATGCAAGCCTTTATTTATGTTATTGAATATGAAAAATGTAACTGTGAATTAATATTCCTGAAAATGGAGTTCTAGTGTTTAATTTTTATTGTTACTTCTTCATGGTTACAAGGAGAATGAGAGGAAACATTCTGACATATACAGTTTTTTATACCAAGATTTCTTCCTCTTCATTTTAGTTTATGTATTAAACTGTAATACATGCAAACTCAGGAACTACAGTTTATTAGGATCTTTCCTAATTATCACTTATTTTTATTCTTTCTGGACATAGGAATTCTTGCAGATGGTAGAATCTTCCTGAACCTGCCACCTGGGACTCAGATTGAACTGTACCATACAATATGTGTATAGGAAGTACTGTGATCTTTTCCCATCATGGTCCAATGGTGTAGCAAAAGCAGGGTGTCAGCTCTCCACTAATAAGCCAGGGCAACGCTCTGTGTTTTCCTTCTCATGTGGTCCAGTCTCAGGTTCATTTCTCCCTCTGCCATTTGGGTGCTAGAGAAATCATGCACAGCCCTATGGAATGATGCCATCCTTTTCTCCTGGGATCTGTAGTTTTCTACAGATCACGTACTTTCAGGCTCTACTACTGTTGCCTGCCCCGGGACTCTCCAGCATTAATTCCCAATATTTCATTAAACTTATGTTAGAGAAACTCCTGGGCTATGTCTGGACTCAGAACTCTTGACGGTGTCTGAGACGTCACCAGCAGCTTCCTTCACTGCATTGTCTGTGCCGCTGCTGGGAGTGAAGAAGAGCCCAGGTGCATCTAAGCCACAATTTCCCAACCTTCCCCTAATGTTGCATATGAACAGGTTTTGTACAATTTAGGATGAGAGATTGCAGAACTAGAGAAAAATAAATTGGTACAAAGTTTTAAAATACCTCTTTATATTTATAAGCTTCTATGGGTGAGACTTTAAAACACCTCCCACATTGCCACTTGCTGTATTTCAAGGTTCTTCATTGAATTGAAGATGATAGTGCTTCGTTTCACAAGTTGCTTTGTATTAAAAAATGTTAGAAGTCATCGAAGAAGTCATCTGATGATTGACTAATGGTTTCTAATAGCCTGTAATGTCCAAATAGAGGATCTGAGTGAATTCAAGTTTCTATATGCGAGCTATCTTGCTGCAGGGCTGAGAGATAGGCAACAGTCTGATGTCAAGGGGAAACCACCAAAGTTCCTAGTTGTGGGCCAAGGCAGGTCAGAGAGAAAGGGAGAATAATTCACTAACTCAAAGAAGTAAACAAGAAGCACTTATTAGGAGCAGGAATGTGGAGTTCTTGAATAAGAGCATCAAGGAGCTAAGAGTCAAGGGTGGAAGGTTTAACAGGGTGTCCTAAAACAGCACATTTCAACCCAAAGTGTTTCTCCCAATTTTGCCCTTTATTTGAAGTGTCTTGGTTTATTATAAGTGTTGCTGTCATTGTTACTATTATTTTTGTAATACCAGTCTCAACCACTTCTCCCTCAGCCCTCTTAATCGACATGTGGTCATTCTATCTCCAAATCATTTCTGCTGTCACCCTCTCTCCCCTTGCTGTAAATTTTGTTTCAATTCTTCATTATATCTCCTGGACAAATGCCACTGCCCTCTAAATGGTTTCTTTGGAAGCCTCCAGTCTCTCATTCCAATCTACCCTTCTCGTTGACGTCAGAGTAATCTTTTCATATAAGAATGGCCTCTGATTATACGTGTTACATTGCTGCAATATTGTTTATCTCCTTCATTCTTGCACTTTCTATTTTGTGAGTAGAAGGTTAGGGCAGGTGCTGCTTGGGCTATGTTTCCTGAGTAAGTCAAAGAGAGGAATTACGGATTTTTCTATCAGGCATACCTGGATTGAATACTGTTCATTTCTGGGTTTATGTCTATTATCCTGAAAATAACGAATACCCCCTAAATGTTAGTGTGCTATTGTGCCATGAGGGTAGATGAATTCTCTACAACATAAAACTGTTTTTATACAACTATCAAAGTAGTCTGGAGATTTCAGCATTCATTCAAATAAAATTGAAAGAAAATGAATAACATTGAGACAGCTGAGCACAAAAGAATAATATCATATTTCCCAAAATATAGACATCAACCATTTTAGACTATTGTATTTGAAAGAGCCATAAGGGTAACTGGGTTGAATATGCCAGCAATTTCTTTCAATCATTTTTATACTTGCAAAATACTCTAAGGATTGTACCCAGGTAGAAGCATATACAAAACTGGAGAGGCAGACATTCATTCTCTGACCAACAAGTTCTTTCTCTCTCTCTCTCTTAATTTCTCTCATTCTCTCAATCTCTCTCCCTTTGGCCTCTCATTCCCCATTTCTAGGTAGAAGGGATTCATTTCAGGAAATGTCAAATCTCTAAATCTCAGTCAAGCATCAGCACTAGAAGTTAGATATTCAATGTAACAAAACATGGGGACACTTCTGTACTGTTCCCCCTAAACATAGGCCAAATGAGGGTTACTTTTCTTTCCAGCTCCTTCCCTGACCACTGATTAGATGTTGCTGTCTGAAACGCTCAGTAGAAAACAGTGAGGGACCTTCAAGGAATTGAGATAATTTAGCATTACTGATGAAATTAATTTAAAGTGAGCCCTCATTATTTGAGGCAGTTTTTTCTTTTGAGGTTCATCAGATACCCACACTTTTATCTTAAGTAATTTTCTTAAAATAAATGAGAACATAACAACATTCTATAACTGCTCCTGAATAGCATAATTAAATTGTTTCTTAGTTTGTTCTTTTTCCACCTGCATAGAAGTGGAGATAGACCAAGTAAATAGCTTGTGAAACACATGTTTTCATGGTTGATAGAGCAAGTGCTGGCTGAACTGAAAAACAGATATTATTATGTTTTCATTACAGTTAAAACCAAGAAAAAATTGGACATTTACGTTGCTAGGTAGGATCAGGAAAGTAGATGAGCAAGTGTGGTTGTACTAGTTGATAGTAACAAGGATTTGCTGAGCACTTTCCTTGCACCTGTTATTGAGTATACTCTCTGTATTATCTCATTTAATACTCACACAAAATCTGAGGAGGCCTCCAATTTCTCTCCCATTTTTATCATTTCAAACTGCTCTTCCATTTCATAGACAAATAAATGGAGGCATAGAGAAGTTAATTGTTTTGTCTACAATCTTTGAGGTAGTAAATGGTAGACCTGGGATTTATTCCCTGTGATCAAAATCACCCCAATAATCTGAACTCAATCTTACAGGTTATACCACCAACCTCATCATGATTATAGAATATTCTGGCAAATTACTTAGCCTCTCTGCCAAATCAGGGAAGTCAAACATGCATGATAGAGGTGTGTGGGCAGTCAGTGATGTAATACATGAAGCATGCAGGACATTAGCCAGGTACTGGCTAGGTACTCAACAAACAGTGGTTCTTTTCCAAAAGTTATTCCCTTTCCACTAAATATTTACAAGCAAGGATAATTTCTGTTTATTCTGTGTCACCAATAGTTATTACAGGACCTCTCACACTGTAATAAAAAGGGAGTATTAGAGCGCAGGAAGGCTTGATTTACATAATTTTTGGAAGTTAGCATTTCTGAAGAAGGCTACTAAAGACATATTGGCGTATCAGAATTCATTTCATGGAGGTTAACATTTTGACATATAATTTGAGAAAAATATTCCAAATAGGCAGCCAAATTTATTCCTATAAAAACTCATATAAAAAAAGAAAAGATTGTCAGGAGGCATGAAATGCAAACAGATAGGAGATGAAGACATTATGATACCCCTTCAACCTCTTGCCCTCATGTGCCCCTTCCCCGGCCCCTAGAGTCTGCAGCGAGAGTTTAGCACCTAAAAGGCAAGTACCCGAAGTGGTTGTATTTACACCAAGCTGTACATGATGGGATTTTATTCTTTCTTGGGATTTGTTGTGATTTTTGTACTTGGATTATGGAGTATTGCAAGATAGCACTGAGTGTATAAAAGTGATTATTTGCAAAGTAGGAGCAAAAGGGTCACAAAACAAGAAGATTGTGGACAAAGATCATTAGCTCATGGAACTTAGATAAATTATAGCTCCTCTTTGAGCTATGGTTTTCTGACCTGTGTAGTGAGATCATTTCAGTTCCATCAAGACTATGCTAAGTTAAATAATGTTCATAGAAGTGGATTGATAATTCAAAACCATCATACAAATGGAATTGTTGCTATTATCATTGCCATTACTATGCTGTCTTTCAGTTGAGTCGATCCTGAATGACCTTTAAAACACTAATATAGTCCTTTTCTTTAAGGAAGGACCTGTTTTGTGCTGCCTAAACAGCATAGGTCTCAGATGCCATCTCTTGAAAAGACCTTATCTGAGTCACCAAGGAGCAGTGAGCATGACCATCCTCGGCTTCTGAGAGGACCTTTTATCTTTCCATGGAGGTGTTCTCAGAAAGCTGCCGGAGCCCATAAATAGCTCCATGATGGATATGTAATTGCAAAGGGACAGTGTCCCTAAGCAAAAATTAAAGCTGGATTGTAAAGCATGTGTTGTGGTTTCTGGCTGTGTCTGGGTCACAGATATGTTTCTATATTCCAGGCCAGCATCTGGAAGGCCTTTATAAACTGACTCCATATCCATTCCATCCTGTCTTTGGCAATTGAAGTCCTGAAGGAAAATAAAGAAATGGCTTCCTGGGCAGTGCTAACTGTTGTACATTTAAAGTGGGACAATTCTAGAAAGTCAAAGCACTACCCACGTAAACATAAGCTCTTTGGGTTATTCAGTTTTCCACACCTTATTCTAACCATTCCTCTAATGAAAGAAGAGCCATATTCAACTTGAAATATGAGGACTGCTGCTTACTGAGCAGCCATATAGGCTTGGTCAAGACACTTAACCTCTCTAAACCTCACTTAGCTCATCAGTAAAGCAGAGAGTAATAATAGAACCTACACGTTGGGGTTTTAGTGAGAATTAAACAAGATTGCTTACTAAAGTTGTTAGCACATATCAAATGCTTAATAAATGTTAGCTCTTGTAAAATTTGTATTTATAAAAAGGAGTTTTACCCCCAAATTTCTCTTATTAGTTTGACAACAGAATATCACTTTGCATGAATTGATGCCACTTAATAAGCAAAAGTTGTGGACTGATATTGTTTGTAAATTGTGATCACATTTCTTCAATTTCTTATGACGTTCCAAACTTCGTATTCATTATTTCTGTTCTGCCTAGTTTTTAAAACTATCAGATAATACGTTTTTAATTTTGAGGGGCCTCAGAGTTCAATTAATACACTAGTCAGTTTTAAAATGGGAGATTAGTGCCAAAGTAGGTTAAGTGACTTACCCATTTGTTTCTAGCATCCTGTAAGTCATATCAAAAAGAGGTGATAATAAAATGTAGAGTTTGTGGGAAATGAGGTGTCCCAGATTCTATTCCAGGTTATTTGGTTCTGTCTAGTGTTTTTGTCATTGGACATATCACTCTCAACTTTCTGGGACTTAACTCAACTATAAAATAGTAAGTCCGGGTTTAACAGTCTCTAGTGAAATATATATGTGTGTGTGTTGATTTATCAAAATTGACGTAATAAGTACACATGGATTTTTGTTCCTCCACTCATCATCAGCATAATGGAATTTCCGTACTCTATTTGTGGTCCATATTTAAAGTGATATGTGTAGCATGGGAAGTTTTAATATAATAGAGCTCATTAAAAATAACAGCAGTGTGAGGTCTGTTAAAAGTACACACCTGGCGAGCCAACCCGGTTACCGCTTGGAGCACTTTAGAAACTTTCTCTCTGAGCCCTTGTGGGGCACATCTGGTCACATGCTGGTCAGTGGAAAACAGAGCCAGCCATCTTTGAGGAAAGATCTGAGTTTTCGCAATGGTCTGAAGTAAAATAAGCATGTCAGTCAATGTGAGCAACTACATTTAGTCAAAGGCCAGCTGTGCCTGGCAGGTAATGCAATTTGATCTTCTTGCATGGATCATGCACACAGGCTGTCAGGAAGGCAGTCTTCTCCTGCAGGGATAGTGCTTCCCAAGGTGACACCTTTCAAGGATGACATTATTTTGGATGCATGAATGGATTGTGCTGAACGTGTATGATTATCACCTTATAATCACATCTCTTTGTGTCAAAGACAAATAAATTATATGTGTGGTTTTTACCACTGCGCTCCTTGAATAATTATAATCTCCCCTAGGATATTCAGTTTTGGCCCCAAGCAGTGATGGTGATAATATAAGGAAGTGGGACCATTATTGGAACTTTCAGTCAGAAGCTTCTGCTTCTACTTGCTTCTCCCACCACTTCCATCTGAGTTAAGATAGCTCAGCCCCACTGAGAAGAACATTGCATTTTTACTTTGAAGAAGTATGGGAAGGAATTACTTAAAATATTATAATTAAGAACTTAGAAGAATATTCAAGATACTTCTATAACTCTCATAAGTTAATAGGAAATAATTTGTTGTTTTTGTCACTGAAGCCACATGGGGACTTTGGTGATGAAAATGATTACGTGAGGTCTGCCAGAAAGTATCCAGCTGCATAATATGAAAAAGAAGACATTTACTGAAGAAGATATAAGATACAAGAAACATTGTACATAAGACAATGATGCCTCAGTCCCCTTCAAAGTAGGCTCTTGGGAACCTCATACAGTTCTCATAATTGCCTTCAGCTGCCCTGTTGTATTTTCCTGAATCTCATTGATAGTCTGAAATCTCTTTCCTTTCAAAGGTGATTTTAGTTTTGGAAAAAGCCAGAAGTTGCAGGGCCCCAAATATCGGCTGCAGGGATGATAAGTCACCTCGGTGATTTGATGTTTTACCAAAAAACTCTGCATGAGATGTGACGCATGAGCAGGCATGTTGTTGTGATGAAGCTGCCAATCACCAGTTCCCAGTTGCCCATAGCTGTGGCCTTCTCAATCAGCCAAATAGTTTCCACAGAAGAATGTTCAAACTTAATACAAAATCCGATGCAGATTTGTTGCTGTACTTGCTCAGTCATTTTGAATGTGATGGCCACATACTACACATTCTCACTTAATGGCATCTACCACCCCCACTGACTAGTACAATGAAGTTGTCATTGTTCAGGTATGTGCATTTCAATTCACTCACCTTGGCTGCCAGGTTACAATGATGTCACACAGACTATTCTTGTTATATTAACACTGGTTGGATTTTTTTCCAAACAGACCTCATGTGTTTTAACCATCATAAAATTATATAAATAATTCTTTTTGTCTCCTGATGGATTCTATGAGGAGATATACTTTAAAACTAGTCCTTCTGAAAATCCTGGCATATTAAGAAAAAGAGTGGGAAATATTTTGCTTGCTTGTTTGTTTTGTTAATTAAGTTCCACTTACAGGTGAGATCATATTGTATTTGTCTTTCACTGCCTGGCTTATATATATAACCTGAGACATTGAAATTAAGAACAAATTGACAGTAACCAGAGGGGAAGTGGGAGGGGATGATGGGGGGAAAAAGGGGTAGGGCTTTCAGGAACATGTATGTATAAAGGACCCATGGACAAAACTAAAGGGATCAGGATCAAGGGTGAAAAGTGGGGATGGCTGGGGTTGGGGGGAGTTGTGGGGCGAAAGTGGAGACAACTGTACTTGAACAACAATGAAAAGATGTGAAAAATAATTAAAAAAGAAAGTGTGCATGTAAATATGTATACAGAAATATAACATAACATATAAATGCACACATACAAATGTTAAAAAAATAAATAAAAAGAGGGGGAAATAAGTGTGCTGACCTGGATTCCAAATCAAGCTTATTCACTGTTTATAAATGAACATATTTTTTCCTCAATGGACCTTTTTTTCTCCTACTGGAAAATGAAATAGGGTAATATTTTACCCTATTGGAAAAATGAAGGGGCTGTATTAGGAGCCCACTGTAACTTGTGATCCACTCTGGGCCCCTGATGTGGCCTGTGTTACAAGTGTATCCCCACTGCCCAGCTATACTTTCCTCATCTGCTCCATCTTATCTGACATAAATGGGATGAGACTCCATTTCATAAGAAGTTTCTACTTCTCAAAAGGAAAAGGTTGAATTTCCCTTATGTTCTTGTTCCCCTGTGGACAGTGTGGTACCTTCATCTTCATCTTTCTTAGGCAGAGTGTTGTCAGTTCAGTTTTCCATAATCTCAGCCAAAGCAGAGCTGAGGTTCCCAAAGGAGGCTGCTTTCATGGTGGTCAAGGGAACCTCGTCCAGATAAAATCATGGAACAGATTCCTAGCTGCTCACCCAGCATGACCAAGCAGAAGTAATTGTCACCCTTAAGTCACTCTCACCTTGAATCTAGCTCATGTATGTGGCATGAAATTTTTGCTAGTGAGCCTTCCTTTCTCATAAGCTGACTGTAATCTTTCATTGTCAGCAACTCCTAAAAATCAGAAAGGTTTGTCTCTGAGATATCAGTCTTGTTCTTTCTAGAATGATATAGAATGTGCAATGTCTCCTTTTCATAGCCTGTAGGATGTATAATCTCCTAAGCAGGCTTATAGAAGACACATATTTCAAATTCAATACGTGGAAGGCAGAATATATATATTTTTCTGCAGCAGACATGAATTTCCTGTCTCAGGAATACAACGATAATGCAGTTTACCAAACCAGAGATTTATTGTCCTCACCTAAATGTCAGATACAGAAGGGAAGGGCCTTTTTTTGTTTAGTTCTATTGTCAACATCTAAAAAAGGTATCTGGCACATAGTTGTTACTAAATATTTGGTGAGTTAATGAATGAATAAATAGCTGTTCCTATAAATCACCAAGATTTCTTGACATTCAGTGGCTAGGAGTTATCTGTTGAGTCCCCTTTCTTAGTATCCATCAAATGCTTCCCTCCCCTTATCTTCATTTTTGCTTACTTGGTTCTATCCTTTATTATTGTTTATTTCTGATTCGTATAACTACAATTTTCTCTTAAGTTTCCTACTTCTATTTTTTTTTTCTGGTCAATTGACTCACCGCACTGTTTTAGAATGCTTGATTTAATATAAAGTTATGACCATGTTCTTAGCATCACAGGTGGTTTTTTCCTTATATTTTCTACAATTGCTATGATTTAAGGATGTAAATGACATAAACAGAAGAAAAAAAAGGGGTTTTTAAATGATGACTTTTCATTCCCCCTTAGAACTCTTAATGCCATGTGATCCTCAATATAAAACCTAGACTCAGCACAGCATGAAAGGTTTATCATGACATGGATCCTTTGCCTCCCACAGCCTTAGGGCTTATGTTCTGGCTCATGGTACTTATCACACCTGCCTTGTGTACCACCAAAACTTCATATTTTGCAAATGCTGTCCTATGTCTTTATGGTCTTTCTGACAGCTTCACTCTTCTTTCAAGACTCAGCTCAAATGGCTCTATGATTCTCAGTATTGCCTCTGCTTGGCTCCACAACAAAGAATATGTTGTATTATAACAGAGTTAGTCTGTTTACTTCACAAATAGAAAGTAAACATCTTGAAAGCAAGGCAATACCTAATTTGTCTTTGCATTGCAGCTTTCAGCTGAGTGGCAGCTAAATAATATTTGTTGAATGAGTGAGGAATTTATATAGCAACAATATCATTCTTTTTGGGGAAATAACATTAAAGAATGTCTTTATAAATAATAAATACTGGGCTTTTTCTTGTGAGGGAAACAAACCTCCCAGACATGTTTATTTTGGTCTACAACCAGAAAGTATTAGTATGAAAACAAAACAAAACAAAAATCCCAAATATTGTTATAGAAAACATCTTTTACTGCAACCCAGGTGTGGGCATGGGGACATTAGAATAATGTATTTAAAATGTACCGCAAAGTTGTAGCATCTGAAAGAGAGGCCCCAGACAGCAGCACGTGCAGAGCTGAGCCTGTGGAGCTGGCTGCTGCAGGGGTCCCCTTGCTCACATCTTTCCTGTCCGGATAGGCGGCAGCAGGTGGAAGCTGAGCTGTTCCGTATGTGGATTAGACAATCTCTTTTTCTAAAGGCTCCAAGAGGCAAGCTTACATTTTTGTCTTCAGATCTTTATATGAAAATACTACTGTGGATAATGAGGCTGTTGTATGCATAATTTAACTTTAGGAGCCTAAATTTCACTGCAAGGCAAATTAGTACCTAGAGGCATGCAATTTGCATTGGGATTTCAAGCCCTCCTCAGTCTATTGTCCCTGATTTGGTGTTGCTTTTCTTATAAATTATACTCCCTTATTCTTTGAGTACCTAATTCAGAGACCGTAACCGATTGGCACAGTCTCCCTATTTAATAGTGGTTTCAGAACCCCTGCAGTGCCTATGTTGACCATTTCTGGGAACATAACTTCGAGTTTGGCAAAGTCTCGCCCCAGCACTCCCAGGCAGTCTTCATAATGACTCAGGTCTTTGCCAGGCACCTGCCTGCCTGGACAGGGTTAGGACCAGCTGAGCTTATAGCAGCTGCCCACAGTGGGCCCTGCCGATAGAGTCCTCTGGTGGCTGACTTCACATCTCCATCTATCAATCTGTTTAGGGAAAGACGGTTAGAGAACTGTCTGAGTTGCCTCAGGAAGAATTTGGCTTCTGGGCTGAATCTTCTAGTGACAGACTGCTTTGGTCTTCTCTGGGCTGAAGAACATGGCTGCATTGGCATGCGTACCAATTCAATTTTTCAAAATAAAATCTATATTTTAGGGTAAAGATATGTGTAAATGGATCAAGAGCTCAGGAGAACAACCTGGCTATTGTCTTCTCATATTTCATTTGTCATATGATAGACAGTACTGGTTTTGCAGAGTCCAGAAGGGCTACTTGTTATTTAATTCTAGTTCATCAGAAATGACTTCTTACAAGTAGTGATCTTTTATTTTACTAGGATAAACTTTAGAGACATAAACCCTTGGCAATATGTTTACTGTAACTGTATCTGATAATGTTGGAATTTGGTGACTAGGCTAGTTTACAGGTTACTGGGCAGTTCTTCACGATGCTTTGTAAAGTGACTTAGTCATGCTCTGGCTGGTGTATCTCAGTGGATTGAGTGTGGGGCTTTGAACCAAAGGATCGCCGGTTCGACTCCCAGTTTAGGGCACATGCCTGGGTTGCGGACCAGGTCCCCAGTAGGGGATGCGTGAAAGGCAACCACACATTGATATTTCTCTCCCTCTCTTTCTCCTTCCCTTCTACTCCCTCTAAAAGTAAATAAATAAAATCTTTAAAAAAGTAATAAAGTAATTTAGTCATTTCTGATCTCAACCAGAAACCAAAGAGGACAGAGAGAGGGAAAGGGAGAGAAAGGGAAAAAGAAAGAGAAAAATAAAGACTGGATAGAAGACAATTTAATTCAGTGAGAAAATTGGAGGTCAATTTTTAGATCAGGATAGCTAAACCTGGGTCAAGATGTGCTGAATATTTAGCTGGGTGAACTTGAGCAGGTTACTGCTTTGCTCTTTAAAATAAAAGCATTGGACTTAATCATTTATTGGGAACTTGTCTCAAGATCCCTGCATCCCTCAAATCAGCTATCTTCCAATGCAATAGGAACTATATTAAGCACCTTAAGTTCATTGCCTTCATTATTCTTTAAAAGTATTAATGGAATGGTTATCATTTTCCCTCTTTTTTATTAGAGGAAATAACTTGCTTCAACTCTGTCAGCTGAAAAATGGGGGAGCTGGAGTTTGAATGTAGGACCTGCATTTTGAATTCTGTTTCTTTCTGTCTCTCTAATACCCCATTTGCCTACTAGTGACCCCAAAGTTTATGGGCTTGAGAAGGTAGTGATTGACTTGCCACATCCTTGACTCTGATAGATGCATGTTATTAGGAGATATATGTCATGCTAAGAACAAAACATGTATGCATGGGTCATACATGAACTACTAAATACAGAGACGGCATGTTGTACCAAAGACAGAGCATTTAAAAGGCATCATGAATATGTCCATTTCTTGATGATGTAGAAATTGTTCTCCATCTACTTAATGTGTCTCTTCTTTCCCAAGACTGGCAGCTGTTTCTCTGCTGGCAGAATCACTGAGATTTGTTCCTGTCGCCAGACCTCCTGCAGCACTCAAGTGCTGTCTGAGTTAGAGATTAATGGCATGACGATGCCAATGACAGCTGCGGTAGTGATGTGTTGCCATAGTAGTAAGAAAACTTCAAAAAGATAAAGAATTCCATTATCTTAGAATATTTTGGTAATATATATTCTTCTAGAATTTTTATTCTTCCAGGAATATGGGTTATAAATTGAATTCACTCACTATTATGATCTAATCCATATAATCATAATACAAATTGGAATGGGTTGCAAAAAATCTCTTGCATTGCAAAATGAGATGATGTACTTATTTGATGCCCATGATATGTCAGGGCATCACTGGTTACAACAGTGATAAAAATACTAAAACTATAAATTAAATTTTTTTTTCCTCTAATAATCACATGTGTGGCATTTGGCTGGATGTGGGGGATTTTTGGATGGTAAAGAATGTGTAAGCAGGTATTGTGATTTCAATAAAGTTCTGACAACCTGAGATGAAACAAATAGTTATGGAAAGAAGTAAAAGGGATTTAAAAACAAGGAGCTACACTGATTAGTTAGTTCTGGCTCTCTGGAAGTTTTCATTAGATTTTATTAAAGAGATTGGATTTCACATTGGCATGTTTATTTGCTTTGCAGACACTTAGAGTTAAGTAGTTCAGATATTCATTGGTATATATAATCTTCATTAATTTTCTTTGTGATACTTTGTGAATTTATAAATTTAAGACATTCAAGTAAAATATAGACATTATTAATCTTTGAGAATCTGTGTGTTCTACTTATAAAACCATAGGCTCCTGTTGACTCAGTAAGGAGGGCAAATGTATTGTCAAATTGCAATCTGTAAGAAAAGAGAAGTGTTTATTATTTCCTTACTTTTATGTCATAGAGTTTATTACACAAAGTAATTTACCTTTGATGCTATTTTGTATAACTTTTGTGATGTATTATAGAAATCAAAATCATTAAAAATAGTCTCTCTTCCTATATTTAGGAAAAAACCAGCTCAAACTGAACACATTTGTTCAGAGACTTCTGATTAATACTATGATGATAATGGATAAAAAAGAAGCAGAAGGAGAGAGAAAATAGAAGAGAAAGAGAAGTGCCATGTCTTCATAACTAAAATAAAATGAGAAGCAATATTACTTTTAACATGATCTATGGTCCCAAATGTCCTCTATGTAACATTGTTCATTGAGGCATGTATACACAATTGGAATAACCAACTTTGATCTCAGTATGATAAAAATCATGTATTGTTGTACTGATTTTTTTATGAATAAAAACAACCTAAAATCAGGACTCACATGTAGGGTTAGGCTAGGACCTCAGTAGTGTTAGCCAGGGTGAGGCTTAGCTACAATTCAAGAAATATCAACTAATGATCACATGTTTTTTCTTATTAGTCTTTTTACGTGGTGACTTACATTGATGGATTTGGAATGTTAAACAAATATTGCATGCCTGGGATAAACATCACTTGTCAATGATGTATTGTCCTTTTTACATATTGTTAGGTTGAATTTGCTAAAATTGTGCTATAAATTATTGTTTCTCTTTTTTCACCTTTTTTTATTGTTCAAGTACAGTTGTCTCCATTTTCTCTCTGTCACTGCTCCCCACCCCAGCCATCCCCACGTCCCACCCTCAACCCTACCCCTGTTTGGCTTTGTCCATGTGTCCTTCATATATGTTCTTTGACAGCCCTGCCCCTTTTCCCCCATTACCCCCTCCTATCTCCACTCTGGTTACTGTCAGTTTGTTCTTAATTTCAATGTCTCTGGTTATATTGTGCTTGCTTGTTTGTTTTGCTGATTAGGTTCCACTTATAGGTGAGATCATGTGGTATGTTTATGAAGAACATTGGTATGTATTTTTCTTGTTTTCCTTTGCTTGGTTCTGATATTGGGATAATGTTGGTCTCAAAAAACAAGATGGGGAGCTGTGTTCCCTCCTCTTCAATATTTTGTAAGAGTTTGTGTAGAATTAGTATTATTTCTTTCCTAAATATATGGTAGAATTTCCTAGAGAAGTCATCTGGGATGAAAACATTGGTGGCAAAGTTTTGACTATAGTTCAAATTATTAATGTAGATAATTCAATAATTAATTATCAACAGCATAAAGTTATCTATTTTTAATTAGATTTCATAGTTTGTGTTTTTCAAGGAATTCATTCATTTAAACAGTGTATTTGACCTTATTGACATAAAGTTCATAATATTTTCTTATTTTTCTTATAATATTTATAGAATCTGTAGTATGATATCATTTTTCTCATTTCTGATATTAATAATTTGTATCTTCTTTCATATTTTTCCTAATCATTCTCAGTAGAAATTAGTAAATTTTATTGATCTTTTTAAGGAATCAAATTTCTGTTTTATTGATTTTTCTTTTATTTGTTTATTTTTTATTTATTTCATTTGATATTTTCTTGTTTTATATTGTGAAAAGTAAAGTTATCATGAGGACTTTATGCTTTTCTAATAGAGGATTCCAGTGCTGCATTAGCTATATCACACAGGCCACACAGTATAGGAAACAAGTGAGAGCTAAGTAGTGTGTCTGATCTTAGGATCCTGGGCACTTAGACTCTCACCCAAAAGCAAAAATTGGGTGGGGATAGAGTGTGGGACTACAAAACCAGTCCATAGTGAGCTCAGTGGTAAAATAGGAGAAGTTACAAGGACCACATGGGTGCTTTTGGTTAATCACAGGTACACTGTATGTTATTCTGATTTGCCTGTGGAAAAAAAGCTGCTCCAGCAGTAGGTGGTCTTGAGCTTTCAATTTGAAGACACCTGGAGCTACAATTCCAAAAAGCTTGAGAAAGGCAGGGATTAAAAATAATCTCCTTTTCATATCTACCTATTGTCTTCATTAACTATTATAACAATATTACAGACAATAAAACCCAAAATAAGTTTACTGTGGAGTCAGCAGCGACATGAGTAAAACATGGAGGCATAGTTACCCTCATGTTCCTGATCTCCTATATTTGAACTGTAACTGCAAACCAAATACAGCTTCTTTGGACTCCTTTCTTCATGTTCACATGATGACTATTGTTTACTAGGTATATTTTCTAATATATAGGACCATCATGTAGTACGTTGGTCAGCTAGGGTTGTCTTAACTAAATACCCACAGATTGGGTGGCTTACACAGCAGAAATTTATTTTCTGACAGTTCTGGAGGCTAGAAGTGCAATATCAAGGTGTTACCAAGTTTGGTTTCTCCGTATGACTCTCCTTGCCTTGAAGACGGCCACCTTCTTATCGTATATTCACATGGCCCATTATCTGTGTACTTATACTTTTAACATCTCTTTTTGTTATAGGGACACCAGTCCTACTGGAATAGAGACTTAACCATATCACTTCATTTAACCTTAATTATCTCCTTAAAAGGTGTATCTCCAGATATAGTCAGATAGGGGGTAATGGTATCAACCTATGGCTTTTTTTTTGGGGGGTAACACATTTAAGTCCATAACATGGTATAAGGAATAGATCTTGGTAACAGCTTCTTTCTCATGAACAAAGATCTCATTATTTTTTATAGAAGTCAGTATTCTGGCTCCAAATTTCTTAAAGAAGATATTTTCTAGAAAGAGAAGTGTCAGTATCTTCACTGGCATTTTTGACAAGGATCCTGTTTGAGTATTATGTGGGTAACCTTCAGTCACATCCCTTAGTGGCTAAGGTAGCATTCTAGACATAGGAATTGAATTTGTGTGTTTTACTGATTACTTGGCCAATGTCTCCCCAATCTATGAACACAGAGGACAGTGGTTTATAGATCCCCACATCTTTGGGCACTCATCAAGAGTTACTCAATCTCTGTTTATGTCACCATGAATATAGGGTTAGGAGCCTATGCCTTGCCTTGGAGTGAGTTTTGGAAGCTGCAACATGTCTAATCATCAATTATTCTCATACAAACCTTCCATAATGCCTGGCACATCATCACTCAATAAAATTATTTGAATAAATTAAAAAACAGATGATACATATTCAAAAGCCAATGCCAGAGGAGAGTATGTGAGAGCATACTAGAAGTTGATGAGCCAGGAGTCTTAAGTTTAATGTATTTATTCTTGAAGATTGCTTTAGCACTGTATATTTTTGGAATTCCACAGATTCTGTTATTGGCATTTGTTTGCAGTGCTTTTTTTGTAACCAATCCACTTTCAGAAATGAAAGTTCGTTCAAGCAGACTAAAAATGTGAGCCATTTTCCACACAATTTCTCTGTCCCAAGAAGCAAATGTGTAAAGCAAAGTGAAGGATAAGGTAAGTGGACAGCTGAGGGCCACACATTCCCAGAGATGGCTTTTCCAGGAGCATGAAAGTCGACTTCAGCTCTTTCCATTTTCACTAAGGTATTTTTAGAGTGGCTTCTTTTCTCCTTGGCTAGTGTCAGCGTGCTAATTTATTGAGGAGCTGAGTTCTATTGAAAAACAACCTTTTTTTAAAAAAAAATAGAATAATCCCTATAAGAGAAGGATTTATATTAACTCTATTTCCATCATGCTTTTTTATAAAAGTGTCACCTTTCTGAGAGTTTAATTAACATGTACTGCATTTTTTCCTCTTATGTCGATCATCTGCAATAGAAGTACGTAGTTGCTTAGACTTTTTAAAAATAAGAATGCCTTGTATAACATTTTAGCGACATAATATTAGTTGTGGACACCAAAAGAGAAGATATCTTGAACAAATATGGAGAGTACAAGTACATATTTCTAAAGGAAAAGCAAGGCCATTTTTTAGCTCTCTTGTCCTATCATGAGTAACTTGTAAAGGATGAGACTAAATTTATTGACCACATAGAATAATCTGTCTTACTCCTTCACAGTAACCCCTTCCAGGGATGTCCAACCTGCATTGTGCCATTCACAGCCACCCTGGGCTGCATACAGCCCAACAAAAAATCAGAAATTTACTTAAAACCTTATGAGATATTTTTGTGATTATGTGTCACAATGTATTTAATGTGTGGCCCAGAACAATTCTTCTTCTTCCAGTGTGGTGAAGAGACAACAAAAGGTTGGACACCCCTACTAGGTCCATGACATTTCTGGTTCTAAAACCAAATATCTAATGTACTTTCACCTTGGTAATGATACTTAGATTCTCTTTCAAATCTTTCATTATATGTGGTAAGGTAAAATAGACTTCTGGAAGTGAAGACTGATGGCCATGGATGCCTTGCTGTGGACAACCTGGTGTAGGAACTGGAGGTCTGTGCTCTTGGCTTTTGATCCTGTGTGACCTAGACTCTACAGCTTTGGCCTCACCACCAGCTCTTTTGTTCTGAACCACACCTGGCCTCTGGGGTGCAGTCCTCAGTGTTCCCTCATTCTTTTTGCCACTTTCCTATTGACATTTCTTTATAGCTATGAAAATTTTGGGTTACAATTATTTTCCACATATGTGAATTTTTTCCTAAATATGCATCTGTTGTGAGCAACACTTTAACAAGAAAGCCCAGTTCTTCACACTATTCCACCCTAAGAAGACAAGCAACCCAATTAAAAAATGGGCAAAGGACTTTAACAGACACTCCTTCAAGGAGGACATACAGAGGGTCCAGAGATATGTGAAAGGATGCTCAGTATCTCTAGCTATCAGAGAGATGCGAATTAAAACTACAATGAGATACCACCTCACACCAGTCAGAATGACTATCATAAACAAAGCAACAAACAAATGTTGGAGAGGTTGTGGAGAAAAGGGAATCCCAGTGCACTGTTAGTGGGATTGCAGACTGGTGAAACCACTATGGAAAACATATGGAATTTCTGCAGAAAACTAAAAATGGATCTGCCCTTCGATCTGGCAATTCCACTGCTACGATTATATCCTAAGAACCCTGGAACACCAATCCAAAAGAAGCTATGCACCCCAATGTTTATAGCAGCAGGATATACAATAGCCAAGTACTGGAAGCAACCTAAGTGACCATCAGTAAATGAATGGATCAAAAAACTATGGTACATTTACACAATGGAATTCTATGCAGCAGAAAGAAAGAATGAGCTTCTACCCTTTGTGACAGCATGGATGGAACTAGAAAGCATTATGCTAAGCAAAGTAAGCAAGGTGGTGAAAGACAAGTATCATATGATCTCACCTTTAACAGGAACTTAATCAACAAAACAAACAAGCAAGCAAAATATAACCAAAGCCACTGAAATTGAGAACAGGCTGACAGTGACCAGAGGGAGAGGGGAGGGAATTCCAGGGGAAAAGGGTGAAGGCTTTGCAGGAGCAATTATAAAGGACACATGGAAAATAACAGGGGGAGTGGAAATGGGAGGGAGGTGGGGAGGGCTGGGCAGTTGGGCTGGGGGGGCGTAAAGGCAGAAAACAGTAATTGAATAATAATTAAAATAAATAAATTAATTAAAAAAAGAAAGAAAGCCCAATTCTGGCACAGGTCTTTAAAGATAGTACTTTCCTAGATTTACATAATTTATATATTGTTTAATAAGAGAAGTGGTACCTGTAAAGAAAATTTTGAAAGTTCTGAAAAAATGAAAAAGAAGGGTCATGTAGAATTATGTTTATTTATACAACTTTTACACTATTGTTACTATTTTGCTATATTTTTCAGTCATGTCTGTGGTATATACCTTAATTTTTCATGGTTCTATTTACATAGCATAATATATTTTAATTTTTTATTTGCCTAACATTATATTATAATCAGGACAACAGATGCTTCATATACATCACTTTTTATAACTGCAAAAAATCTCACTATGTGACTTAGTATAATTTATTTAACCATTTTATTATTAGAAATGTGTGTGGTCTTACTGCTTCTATTCATATAAATAATAAGATAATATGTATCTTTGGACAAACTTTTTTCATATTTAGGATAGTTTTATTTAGGAATATTCTATATAGAATTACTGGGTCAAAAATGAGAAATGTTTTTAAGCCTTTTGATAATCAATGTTTTTCTAATCTGTTGTCCTGTTGCTGGCAATAGATTCTAGAATGCAGTTATAGGTTTATCCATCTGGCTTCCAAAGCAGTCAACATAAATATATACCAACATAACACCTGAAATTTAATATACAGTACAGGTTTTTACATAATGTATATTTTTATTAAGATGGCATTGCTGATGACTTTCAGCAGATGTGATTGAGTAAATGATTCTCTTGCTCACTCTTTCATTTAACGCCCTGGCTCTGCTCATGCACTGGTACAACCTGTGTTTTATACTGAACAACATTCCAAGCTTGTGTCTGTTGTTTCTCTGCTTTTGTATTTACTGAACAGTAATCAGATTATCTGCAATGAGCAGATGTGTACACCAGACTCTGAATCAACTGTATCCTTATGGCTCTAAAACAGGGCCCACTTCTATTTAATTGCTGTCCCAGGGATGTAACTCTACCCCAGACAGACATGGCAGCACCCCTGCTGCTGCAGTCTGTGCCCAGGAATACCTGCTGGCCTGGTCGCTCTCTGTTCATGCTTTGGGATCCTTTCACTTGGCCTCTTTTCTCTTCTCGCTTTTGGCCTGGCATGTGGGCAAGTAGAGGTGACTTTATAGCCCCCCTCAAGCATTTCCTAAAAAAAGAACCATTTCCAGGTTGAATATTATCTTTTTACCATATCTGAATTATGTTAAAGACTTTGACTCTTTGTTATTTTATAAACCACACTATTAACATTCTCTTATGTTGTGGATCCATGAATTTGACTTTAACTTCGCATTTTTTACTCTATGCTACTGTGGAACTAAAATTTCAATAGGATCCAGGGACAGAGGGTACCATGGTCAAGTAAGCTGTGAAATGTGCTTTCTAAATTCTCCCTTGAAGATTTGCATTCACATTGCCATATCTGACAGGTTGGAGACATACGAAAGAAAGAAAATGCTTTAACTTCATCATTCCACACCAAAGACCAATTTATTTTTCCTATTCTCATTTTTATAGCTATACCTGTTTTTCCTTAGAACCTTTTTTTGAAAAAAAGCTGCTTTGAGCATTCAGTGTATTTATGGAAGTGGCTAAAAATAAATGTTTTCTATGATCGGTGATAGGATATGCACATGTTGCTGTTCAGCACTATCAGAACCTCTTGAGCATTTAGACAATGGAATCTCCATTCAGTACCCACTGGCTGCAGTGTAGAGGGAGTACCTGGACACAGAGAGGGTGCATGAGCAGGAACAGATGGGGTTGGCCTGTGAGCTCCAAGCTGCTCCACTGGCAGAGACCCAGTGAGTACTGAAGGCAGAGATGTGCATTAGCTTCCTGGGCAACTGTGTGCCCGCTGTAAGAACGTTTGAAATTTGGTTTATCAGAAATATGTTTCTATAAAGTTGCCCATCACCCAAAGTGAATCATAAGGATGTTTTAAGTATTAAAGAGGAATCATTGATTTCTTTGGAACCATGGGGAACTGTTTTGATGTGAAATAAAATTTCGGTTGGATGCGAAGTGAATCAACTTCCACAGCTCTAATTTCTGACTAAGAAACTGTCTGTGTCAGTGTGTTTGGTACATGCTGTGTTTGAGCCTGGAAGCTTGTGCCTTGCATTTGTGTAGCACTGTGACATAACCACCTGCCCATCAAATGCCATGAGGAGCAAGGGAACTAGGGAGCTAACAGTTTCTCTTCTGCTACTGTGTGGCTCTTCCTCGCAGCTCAAAGCCAAGGATGATTTCTAACAGGCTGGCATCTGGAAGAGACCTTAATGGCTATCTAGTGCAACTCTCTGCCCAGTGGGAAAAACATTCCTTCTAACACCCTCAATTAGCGTCCAGTCCGACACATGTTCACATACCTGCCGTGCTGGGCGGAGAGATCCACAACCTTACACGGTAGCCCCGTGTTTCATTTTAAATCACATTAAGTCTTTGTGGATTTTTTTCTTTGCTGGATAAGCAAAAGAAGGCTAACTTTAAATCCTTTATCTCTAAACTGGCATGAGATTAACATCACAAAGACAATCACATCTTCTTTGATGGCTCTGATATGATCAATTTGTGATATTTTGATGATGGATGCTTGGAAAGGGCATATATAAAGAAAGAAACTTACTTTTGTGATCTGACAAGATCTGCCAAAATCTAATTTCTTGATGAAATTTTAAATTAGAAAGATGTATATGCCTTCCCAAGGAACCAAATTAGGCAAACATAGATATTTATATTTGCAATATTCTACCCTACCAATAACAATAACAAAAGAATATCACTATCCTTATACTGTTTAAGCAATCATGCAGAAAGGATCAACAATCAGGTTCTTTAACATATTGTCTTTTTTCAAAATCCTACTTGCATAAAGGAAACAGTCTGTTTATTAAGAAGCTTTCAGTTTTATAGTAAAGTGTAATGGGAAGAACAGACTGAGACCTGTTTATTGATCAAGACATATTTCTGCCTTTCCTTCTGTGTAATGGTAGGTTAAATGGTTTGTGGAAATGGGGGAGAAGAGATGAGTGAATCATGGCCCCTGCCCTGCAGGAGCTCACGATCTCCCTAGTGGGAGGTAGGAATGACAAACGCCCACAAAAATAGCTGGCAGTGAAGACAGAGAGTGATGATTGTTATAACAAAGGTAGCAGCCAGATGCTGAGGAAGCAGGGGGGAGGCCAAGGTTAATGCCAGATGGAGGAATTGGGGAAAAGTGCATAACAGAACTGCCTCTGGGTTGTGCATGGAAAAATGGATGGAATTTCAAAAGGCAGAGCTTAGTAGCACAGTAATGCAACCAGGAGGCATTTGCCTAGAACATCTCTTAGTGTGTGAGGTGGGAACTTTCCAACCTGTGCGGTCAACATTCTCCAAGAATATTTATCTTGTACAGTGTCCGACCACAGGCTAGGGTTCAGGGGATTTGTGTGCTTATTTTTTCCATGCGATAGTTTTAAATACATATCTCATAATTTAGCAATTTGAGTTACTGGAATCTTCTCACACCTGCTCAGAATAACTACAGATTGGTCCCCCTGGTTCTTACTTACCCTCCACGTTGATGTTTAGTGTGAGGTGGGGTTTTTATCTCTTCTTTCCTTTTGTGGAACAATGTGTTGCCCAAGACAGGCTTGGAGAAAAGAAAAACCACACACTTTTAGTTGGCTCCGATCGTCCTGCCTTGCTGATGATACTAGAAGCAAAAGGGAAAGGAAAAATAGATCTTTTAATCTGGTGAGTGCAGACAAGAATTTCTTAGAGGCCAGATGTATAAATAAGGGCAATGATTTCCCAAATGGACATTCTCAGTGGTTATTTATATTTGTTTATTATTCTTTCCCCAAAGCATAGAAAAAGTACATGCTGTGTATCGGGACTTGCCCTTTCAGAGCTCAGTCTGGTGAAGGGGAGAGAAATGAGTAAGCTAGCATTTTCAGTGCAGTGCAATAAGGGCTGTGACAGAGGCAATGTGAAATGTTGTCTCTTTCCAGACAGAGGACAGTGGCTACAAATAATAGTTCAAAAAGCTGATGCCTTAGCCAAGCGAGAATTGAGGAGGCAGCAAAGGAAAGAGGTTTTTAAAAAAATAATTATGGATATTTGGTGAGTGATTTTGTAAAGAAAATAGCACATTCATTTACCTTAATTAAGTCTGTTTTGCAGTTCATTATACTAAATGACCTTGGGAATGTATAAGCATTTGATACACACTTAACAGGAGATGGGCACAAATTGCATCAGTGTGAGCTGCAACGGAGATACAGAGGTGGCTGTTTTTTAGTGACGACATGCATGAAATATTACTAGACCTGGAAATTTTTCAGTTGTCTAATGAAATAACATGAATTTCTAATAAAACTCACAATAAAAATTACTTCAAGCTTAGATTATATTAAGGCATTCGTTTTCAAAGAACACTGCCAACATCCCCAACATAAAAGATATCACAGCTCTAAGGAAGAACCGACATGAATGAAGCACACACTACGGGTTTTCATGCATTAGTTTAGTGAATCTTCACAACAGCTTAGCTGTTGGCTACTTGCTCACATTTTATATTTTAGCTTCTCCTTTGAACTGAATTTCAGTTTTGCTCTAATAATCAATACAGTCTCTGTTAAGACCTGGGATACAATTCTATGCAAG
Source organism: Micronycteris hirsuta (assembly GCA_004026765.1). Taxonomy (NCBI): domain Eukaryota; kingdom Metazoa; phylum Chordata; class Mammalia; order Chiroptera; family Phyllostomidae; genus Micronycteris; species Micronycteris hirsuta. Next base: position 36,715 of record PVJI01008786.1, read on the forward strand.
ATTATGTCTTGATGTGAGGTCTAAAATCATGGCAGCTACCCATGAGGAGGGAGCCTAGCCTGAGGATAGAGCCAGTGAAGGCTGAGCAGAATGATCCCCCGTCCCTAATGACCCATTAAGCTAATGAATTAGACAACCCAAGAATCACCTCTTGTTAAGTGAGGCAATGCCATTTTTCTTGTGAGTTAAGCCATTCTGAGTTGAGTTTTTATACTCTTAGCCAAAATCACTCTAACTGAGAGAGTCAGGCCAGTTTTACAGATAAGGAAACTGAGGGTTAGAGAACTTAAGTAACCTATCAAAGATCACACAGCTAGTTAAATATCGTAACTGGGATCAAATTTAAGTCTGTCTCACTCTAAAACTTACTGCTTAGTGTTTGGCTACATCTCTCCTGCTTATGTGCATTCATTTGAAATATGTAAGAACAGGGCACTTATATCAATGTCAAACATTTCTAATAATTCAAATATAGCAAATATATAATTTATAAGTAAATTACTGTCTCCAATCTTTTATATCAAAAGTTGACTAATTTTCTTTGTCAAGGGCCAGATGGTGAATATTTTAGGCTTTGCGGGCTATGTGGTCTCTGTTACAACTACTTAAGTAATTGTAGCTCAAAGACAACAATAGACAATGCACAAACAAGTGAGCTTGGCTCTGTTCCAATATAATTTTATTCATAAAACAGGTTGCAGTTCAGATTTGGTCAATGGACCATCGTTCCCTGAACCCTGTTCTACATGAACTAAATCTGATTTTTGGTTAAGATTCACAACTCGGATGTCTAAAAGTGGATGTTCATAGGTGTGCACAAGAAGCAGCCATACCAGAGGAAGAGGAGAGTAGACATGGAGTCCCCGTGCAGGAAAGAGATAATTTTCTCCCTTTGCCAGAACTTAAGGCATTAAAGAGGATGTTTCTGTTGCTACTGTGCAGTGCCAAATGGGGGACAGCTAATGCCAGGGTGAAGAGAAGGGCCTCTCAGGGCTTTCACCATTAGAGAAGTAAGATTTGGAGGATTGCTAGCCTCTTGTATTGACTGAAACTTTTGTTAAAAATTCCAAACTGTCTCTGAACTACTTGCAAAACCCACCATTTTCTCTCATACTTAAATTATTCAATGATCCACAAACACTTTAATACACAGCAGCATGTCCTGCAAATGGAGAGACAAAGGTCAGAAATAAACACATGATTATAGCTGTTTGATTTCAGCTTTAATTGTTTTCCAATAGGAACAGAGAATGGACCAATTTTCTGAAAACAATATTTGCCCTGAAACGGAGGTCTGGGAGTACAGTTTATTCAGTAATGCAAGGAGGTTTGGGGACGTACGTGATAGGTTTTCTGTTTTTTTCTCAAACAGTTTAAGTGCATGGACCCTTTCTTTCAAAGGCATAGCATGAAATCTGTGAATTTTATGCAGAATCTAAAATATTGAACCATTTTTGTCTCCTTGTACTTATTAATAAACTGAAAACATAAAAGAGAGTACATAGAAAACCAAGGTTGAGAGACAAGAAAGTTTTCATGCCTCTCACCCTCTGGCAACCCCCGATCTACATGGCATCTCTGTGAATTTGCCTGTTCTAGACATTTCATATAAATGGGATTATATAATGTCCTTATCTCTAGCTTCTTTCACTCAGCATAACATTTGGAAGGTTTATTCTGCTGTAGCATGTATCAGTTCTTTATTGCTTTTAGTGGTGAATAATATTCTATTGTCTGGATATACCACATTTTTATCCATTCATCACTTGATGCTTCCATTTTTTTTTGGCTCTGAATAATGCTTTTATGAGCATTCATACACCAGTATGAACATTTGTTTGGCATGAACACTTGTTCTCATTTATTGTGGGTATATGTGGAGGTGTGGAATTGCTGGTTTGTATGATAACTCTGTTTAACATTTTGAGGAATTACCAAACTGTTTTACAAGCAGCTGCATAGTTTATTTTTTTCCCATTTTCTCTACATTCTTATTGTCAGGACGTGTTATTGCCCATACAAGTTGGTAAGAAGTGGTATTTCAGTGTGGTTTTGATTTTCATTTCAATAATGACTAATAATGTTGAACACCTTTATATTGAAATATATATATGTAATTTAATGGGAAAACTTGTAATTTAATGGAAATTTTTGAAGTATGAAATATATTACTTATAATTAATATTTACTAGATGTCAATAATACATGGGGCCCTTTAAACTCATATAAAATGAAAATGTAATAGTATAATAACATTTTATAAATAAAATTTAGAAAAATTCATAACTTGCTGAAATTCAGAAAAGCAAGTGGCCATGATTCAGACAAAAATTGAACATTTTTTACATTTCCACAGATTAGTTAATACAACCATAACTGAATGAAACATAAGCCTCTTCTCTGGCAAAAGACACAAACATAAACAGAATAGTCTAAGGAGTAATGCAAAAACGTCTCAATTCTTTTGTTGAGATCAGTATGGTGGTAGAATTGCAGGCTGTGAACTTGGGACATCACATTGCTGGTGATTGGTGGGGGCAGCCCACTTTTTATTAATCTAGACTAATTAGTAACAAATGGGAAATCCTTCAGCTGCCCTATAAGGAATCTCTCTATATTTGTAATTCTGTAACCACATCCAGCCTCCAAACAATTGCTAAGAATTCAGCAATCTCTGGGTGTTAGGAATACATTTGCTACCTGCTCCCCTGCCCAGCACTTAGCAGAGAGGCCCAAACACCTGAGAGTCTCACAGGCTTGTTCCTGGGAGGCAGCCACGTGCCACATGGCCTCCAAATGGAGCTGGAGTTGCTCGCTTCTACCCCAGGAACAAGCACAGTACTCAGCAGTCTAATGGTAGGCACTACACGATAAATTGTTAAATCAGTATATGATTTTAATTGGCATCATGCAAAGAAATTGCAGAATTTGACATTAAGTTGATGCGTATTTAAATGTGTTAACTTAGTAAAAGTTAAAGAAGGAGAAGAAATGCCTGGGTGTCAAGCATTGTGTAAGATTCACTACTAACCATTGTCTCCTTTTCTCATTTTAGGCTCCTTAAAACCTTATGAATTATACATTTTCACATAATCAGTTTGCTCTTGTTCAAATGCCAATAAGTAACAAAATTGGAATGCAAACCCAGATTTGCAAAGGTAGAATACAAGAAGGCATTAAATAAGACCTTTTGGCTTGGGCACATGTTATTCCAAATACCGAGGCTAAAGCAGAGTCCCAGTGTGGTACTAGAAACAAGTCTTCCCCACTTTTGCTTGGGAGGAGCCCCACACTGTTACTAAGCAGATGAACAGTGGAGCAGAGGATGAAAGTATTTAAGGAAATGAAATGAATAATGTATAGGATTCTTTATGTGAGGAAATTTGGCAAATGATGTAATTGTTTTATCTAATTGCATATCCCTATGACTAGGAGGTTGTCAAAATGATAAATGACTTAGTGAATGAAGAAATTGTCTGTTTTGAACAAATGTGCCATTTTAGATGTTATAACTTAGTTAGCATTTTTTTTTGTCATTTTTAAAAAGTTTCTACATGTTGAAGTTCAAGTGCCTTTAGTTTCCAAGGGCTTTTTTGACTTTCAGTGTATTTTTGATGTCCTTTCAGGTCTTCTTGGTCCTGATACTTTGGTAACATATGTGCATTTCCTCTCCTCCTCCTGTGAACTTACTGCCATGCTCACCAGAAAGCTGGACCTCACCCACCTGACCCAGCATTCTCGTATTTTCTCTCGTGTGTCGTGCCCTAAGCTAGTTAGAGTAGGAACTGGAGATACAGACAGTTTGAAGAACTTGTCCCTGTACTTGAGCAATTATCTTTTAGCCTTATAGAGTACTTTAAGATAATTTTCTTAAGTTTTGCAGCTAGCAAGCGTGAGTACTTTCTAAAATCTCTTCGAAAGTTTCTTTGGGCTACTTCTCTTGATTGACTTATTTTTCCCTATTACCAAAATTATAGATAAGATATTAGGGGATAGAAGTGGTGGCTGGGGGTGGGAGGCAGCATTGAAGGCATTATGTTATGTGAACTAAGTCAGACAGGAAAAGGTAAATACTGTATGGTGTCACTTACATGTGGAATCTAAGAGAGCCCAACTCATAGATCCAGAGAGTGGAATGGTAGTTAATCTCAGCAACTCAAAAAATCCCAATGAAATATACAACAGAAGTAAAAACATTTTTCCTATGGAAAGGCAGCATTTAGACAAATCTAGTTTCCACCTCAACCCTCTCCAAGCCCTTCTTACACAGAAATGAATGTGGAGCCACCAGGCCACTGTTGACAAAGCTGCCCTCTCTTTAAACTCTCCTAGAATATTTTTTCTACTTCTACCATGACACTTGACCTCATTACCAAATGCATTAGCAAGGATTCAAACCAAGGCCCATTTCAAACATGAAAATGGAAGACCTATATGAAGGGGGAAAATAGGATTTTACATAAGTAAAGTGAGTGATGTTCATTTTTATGAAGGAATTTGAAGAATTGTGTCAATGTTTAGACATTATTTCAAAGTTATAATAGCATGAAAATGAAATTTAAAAGATATAGTCATAGAAATTTTCAGTGTCAAGAACTTAATTTACCTCTTCCCAGTATCTACCTTACACAGTGTTTCAGGATGTGCCCAGAAAAAAAATGGTGTTGGGTGGATGGCTGAGAATATGAATCGATTACTGAAAAATAATTGCTTCCTAATTAGTCTTACATTTACTCATAATAGAATGACTAATAGAGTTTTGCAGGGAGAGGCTTGAATACAAACACCTTCAAAGAGTGCACGGCTCAGTGCAGGTGGAACTGAAGAATGCGCAGGAATGAAGAATGTTCATTATGGAGTTTCGCTTCTCTGGTTTTTATCCTTGCTTTTCCATTTACTAGCTGTGAAATCCTAAGAATATTGAATGATCCTTCTATGTTTCCATTTCTCTTCTGAAAAATGAAGATATTTATATCTGATTAATAGGTTTATTCTGAACATCATTCTTACATGTTAACTTCTAAGGTATCTATTATTCTAAGGTTTTCTGGTTTGAATTGCTGAAACTAAAACAGCTAAAGAAAAATTTAGACCATGAGAAAGTTTGGCATATAGTAGTGTGCTTCATCAATTATATTCAGTGTTAAAATATTGCAATGATTTTATTCTAGTTAGTATATAACCACTGCTCACCCCCCTCCCCGAGTGAAGTCTCTCTATGCCACCCAGGATGCCCTGCACCAGGTTCCTAAACTTCCTCAGTATTAATGTAGAAACTAAAGAGTTTACACCTGACCCTGGCTGGGTAGCTCATGTGGTCAGAGCATTGCCCCGATACACCAAGGTTCATGTTCAATCCCAGGTCAGGACACAAGCAAGGATCAACCAATGGATGCATAAATAAGTGGAACAACAAATTGATCTTTCTTTCTCTCTCTTGCCCTTCCTCTCTATCTAAAACAAACAAACAAACAAACAAACAATGATTAAAAAAAAAGAGTTAACACCTGGCCCTACAGGGTCCTCCAGGCACCCCTAGCCATGGACAAGTTTATCCTGATTAGTTCTGCCATATCTATGCCACTTACTACACATTTGGAATATCAATTCTGCACATACTTGGTTGGCAAGAAATTTGAATCTGGGAGAGAGTTCTTGACTAAATCAGCATACAAATGTGAATCAAAAAATATTAAACTGTTTACTTTTCACTTGAAATCCATGAACATAAAAAGCAATGTCGATTACTGGCAGTCAGCCAGAAGTACCTTCACATAAGCGTATATATGTTTCATTTATCTCCAAAAACAATAATGATATGGAGCTGCAAGGAGATGTTACATTATCATGCTGAAGATACCTGTGGGCCTGTGATGTTGGTATAATCATCACTGTGATAACCATAGAATACTCATTCACTCAGAAAGCATACATAAAGTATTCACTATGTGTTCCATCCTGAGGTAAATTATAAGGACACAGAATGGCCTTGCCAGATACCCAGTAACTCATAGTCTAGTTTAGAAAATATATGAGTAACAGACATGTAAACTGTTAAATTGCAATTCAGAGTTATTATTGGAGTGTAAAAGGCAAGAATCCTGAAGTACAGTTTTCTGAAGTTAATTTTTAGATCCCATTGGGATATCCATGAAGAAAGGAGAGATAGGCAGACTGGAGTTTAGAGAAACCTTTTGACTGAAGGTATACATTTAGGCGTTATTGTTGTGTGGATGGTAGCAGACATGATCACCCTAGACAGTTAGTTCTCCGGGTTTAACCTGGAGAATTACCTGGAGAGTTCTGACCTCCCACTTCCTGCTTCAGATACAGGTTTGTGATAGGGCCCATGAGATATCATTACTAATGTACTAGCATGTAAGCTGATACTGCTGTTCTGAGGACAAGCACTCAGCTAGGGAATAAGTAAGTGAAAAAAAAAACAATAGAAATAAAAATGTGACCTATGGAAAGCAGTATAGTGGAGCAAGCTATAAACTAAAAGTCATGTGACCTCGTGCCAGTGATGAAAATCTGAGACTCTGTTTCTCCATTTGTAATATATGGATAATAGCATAAATTCATAGTGTTATTTTAAGGCCAAAAATAGCCTAGGAAATGCTTAGCACAGTGCTGAATTAGGAGTTATTTGAAGGCCAGTCCTTAAGTAGTTGGCTTTGGCATATAAATTAGAGGAGGCTGAGGTAACAAAAACCAACAATCCAGGTGAAAACCAAGACTATGTGATAACATCAGAGCCAATGAAAGGTTTTTCATGAAGGCAAGAGTGGCTGAGTATTAGATTCTTCTGACAGTTCGAACAAGATGGGGAAATATTTAAGTATCTATCAGATTTAGAGACAGTGCATAGACTGGAGCACTTCAGTAGAGTGATGTGGGGAGAAGAAATGGTGGCTATATAGCATAGAGTCTACCCCAAGCCAAGAGCTGCAGGACAGGGCTGTTGCCATAACTATTGCAGCTGACAGCAGTTTGTATAGGCCTGTGCATGTGTGTGCTCACAGGTAGAAGGACATATATTCAGCGTTAGGATGAAGTGGAGTTCCCAAATAAATGCAATTCTGCTGAACAAGCTATGTTCCATGAAGATTTATTCAAGCTGGAGCAGAGCTTTTATAAACAAAATTTGAAACAGGAAGGTGGCAGGTAGGTCATGCAAATTTAACAAGAGTCTTTTCCACATTTGCTGCGAGAATTGGTAGCTCTGGGACACTGTCATTCCTCACAGCAGCCCTACGACTCAATTGAACTTTTAGATTCCTTGCCCAACACTCCTCATTTCTCCCATGCCAGCAAAGTGAACAATTGTCTGATCTCTGCAGCAGGGAGAAAGCTATCTTTGCTTCTCACCAGCTGAGAAATGGTTTGTTTCCCTTTCAAACACTGTTGCATTCTTCTTGCAGTTTTCCTTAACCATTAAATATTTTATAACTCAGTTTCATGCCAGTGCTCCTTCCTGGGTGCCTGATAACTGGTGGATTCAATGGGGAATTTGAATGTGTGGCAGCAAGTTTCACTTGCACCACTCCCACAGATGATGCTGCTGGAGTCAACAACCATATTTAAATGGCATCTAGCCTGTAAAGGCATTTTTCTAATCCTAAAATCTTTTAGACTGCATCACCAGATTCTTAACTTTTTTGGAGAATTGTCATGTGATGAATTCAGTGGGTGATAGCAAAAAGAACTGCTTGATTAATCTGACATTTGCAAGCCAAGAGTGTAAAGAGTGTATTTAGGGTCTATGCTCTTGCTTATCATTTTCCTTCTTTCTGTGTTTCTCCTCTTTGTAGCTAGAATTCCTTTTCCTGTGTCAATTAAATCATTCCCATCCAATAACTAGCTCCAATACCAACTCTGTGGGAAGCCTTCAAGATAACTACAGCCTAAATTAAACTCTCCCTTTCTCTGACTATCTACTGCAATCATTATCTGTAGTAGGCATTTAGTATTCTTGTTTCTGCAACAAAACCTTGCTCCCATAGTGAGCAGCATTGTGTTGGCAACGTAGAAAACATCAGTAAGTAATATTCAGGTTCAACTCAATACTGAAGGGGGAAAACAGTTCTTGTTTTAATTCATTAATAAGTTAACTTTCACTGCAAAATCTGCAGGGATTTCTATCTTCCAGCCTCACATTTTCTTCCCATTTTGCTTTTAATGAATTAAGCACCATAACCTCCCACTGTGTGTTTAATTACTGTACTGATTGCTTGCTATGTATGTGATATGGAAAAAATACAAAACTTAAGAGCAAACCACTCTCCTTGACCTCCCTGGGGATGAACATCCATAAAAATATAAGAAAACACATTTAACTCTACATGTCACAAGTGCCAGGTGAGTAGTCTGGATAATTGCACAGCCCCCGAGGTCCCATGTGAAAGGGTGTATACCGCATGTCAGGAACAGCAGTTCCTTGACCTGAGACCTTGACCTTTAGTCATGTGCTTGGAAGACCCTTCCTTAGCACTATCTTTGTTCATTTTAGGCCTAACATTTCTTTATATTTCAGGACCCCTCTTTTAGAAAAATCTTTTCCTAAGCATGCATTTTTTTTCTCTTTTCTTCCCTGCCATACTGTAGAGTCATTGTCTGTTCCTCTCATAAAATTCTACACAGTTTACCTAAATTGCTTTTGGGACCTTCTCATGTCCTAACTTGTAAACATGTACTCATTTCCTAGTTTTTACTGTTTAAAATAGAGTTTTTTTGTTTTGTGATGATAACAAAAACATGAATACTTTTCAATACAGAACTTTTAGAAAATGCTCCTGTATAAAAAAAAAATCACCCTTATATAAGCACCTGTTATGTGCACCTCTGTGTCAGGCCATCCAGAAGATGGTGGATCGGAGAACTGAAGAGGGGCTCTGCCCCTCAACTCACGGGACAGTCAGATGGTAGAGTCAAGAGCTGACAGGTGGAGAGAGTGCCATCTAATAATGAAGCATTCTAGAATAAGGGGACGCTTGAAAAACAGATGGGAATTCATGGGAATATTAAGCCCCTCCTGCTTTACTTTCCTGGATGTTCATCCATATCATTTTTGAAGATAATGAAGAGCTCTATAACAAATCTATTCACCAAATTACCTTCCTAGAAACAGGAGGTGATTTTTTTTTAAGATTTTATTTTTATTTATTTTTAGAGAGAGGGGAAGGGAGGGAGACAGAGAGGGAGAGAAACAGCAATGTATGATTGCTCCCCACATGGCCCTCACTGGGGACCTGGCCTGCAACCCAGGCATGTGCCCTGACTGGGAATCGAACCGGGACCCTTTGGTTCCCAGCCCGTGCTCAATCCACTGAGCTACACCAGCCAGAGAAGGAGGTGATTTTTTAATTTTAAATATATGAAAAATTATTACCACATGTTATAGACAGCTCATGTAGTAGACTTTCTTAAGTATGATGCAGTTTTTTAAATTATAGAGAGGTTCCAAAAATGTTGGTTGAGAGTTCTGTATCTGATTGTATGGCACTCCTAGGTTTTTAAAGGACATTATGTTCACAGTTTGTAGTTGATCTTATCCATTATCTCATTCTCACAAATGTCCCATGTTTTCCCTTCAGAACAAAATACACAGCTGGATGTATTAGAGCACACAGTGTCTCCTGAGGGCCCAGAAGGAAAATAAAGAGTTGCACCTTATATTTTATTTAACTTCACTTTTTACTTATATTCTATTTTATATGCTTGTAACACACCTTATATGTTAAATATTAAACAAATATATACATGTATGCACTTATAAGCAGATATACAAATAGTGGAATGTATCATCCAAAATTATTACTCTCTTTGTTGGGCTACATTTGGTTGTAAGAGAAAACCTAACAGTAACTTAGAACACTCTTACTTATTTTACATGTGTGTAGATGGTCTTAGAGTTAGAACAGCCTAGTAATTTTGTTAAGGGATTTTTCTATCTTTCCATCCATATATTTGGCATGTTGCCATACTAGCATAAAATTTCACCTCATGGTGGATTTTATTCACCTTGCCCTATGCCTGTAATTTTAGGTGAGTAGTGCTGTATGGGTCCCATATGGTGAAATGCTCAGGTGAATTCAAAGATTTCAAATTTATTTGCCTTACAGTTTATTCACCTATAGAAAGATTAAGCCCACCATTTCTTTATTTATTATGTTAAATGGCATAATAGTGCCATTTCTTTTAATTCAATCCATTTATTGTGAAAGTTAAGCAGGTGCATTTTAATTTTGAGATTCTCTGAGCTATGTAAATAGAAAAACAGTACATGTTAAGCCTGACAATCTCTGTACTCTACCAACTTGGATGATTGCAGAGACATTCACTTGGATCTCTGATCCTCTGATAGATGATGATGTGATGGGAAAAGCAGTTGGTAGCATGGGGAGGTAACCACTGGAGATAGTAGTTGTCAGATGAAACTAATTGATTGTAATTGCTTTGCCATTGTATTGCTCTTGGAGCCTGTAGCTTGTCACAACCACTGATTATAAAGGAAGGATCCCACTTTTTATGCTGTAGGTTATGATAATGAAGAGCTATTCTTGAGGAAATGATCAGTGAATAGCAATAGATGGATAATAAGAAATTAAAGGAAAACTTAACTAACTTGATCATGAGTTAATATACTTCAGCAGTCAGAGTAGCAGTCAACTGTGTGGTGTTTCATACTGGTTTTTTTGCTCGGAGCTCTTGAATTTTAAATATTTCCCATTGAAAGAGAGATTAAGTCTGTGTAACTATCTCATACTTTCTTGAATAACAAATCTTCCCTGTAGAGATCTCTTAGAAAATAGAAATTGTGTCTGTTTTGCAGGGCTTTCATTTTTGATGAAATAATAACAGGCAGGTATTTTGAAGTGGAAAAAATAAGTTCCCATTGTATCACCAAGAAATTATATTAGAAGTGGATTTTTTCAATGATCACAGAATATTTGTAGTGTAGGAGTGAGCATCTATCTGAATCTGAAGGCAATGCTTGCTTTTGCAATATTCATCAATTTTAAAATAAGTATACTAAAATGATAACATTAATGTAAAATTATATCTAACATTTTGTTGTAGGATATGCATGAATTTTCATATGCTTACAATGTCTTTAATGATCATATTTTTCATAGTGGCATTTAAACTGTTAGAGATATTAGAGTGATTGTGTTTATTGAAAATGTTTTTACTGAGCACCAATTCTGATTAAGGTTTAACCTCTGTCTGGCCTCAAGGAAGCCACAGACTAAAGAAGCAAACAAATGTGAACAAATGGACACTTGCAGCAATAAATGCAATGATGACAGCAGTAAAGGGTGCTGCAGGGACACAAGGGGAAGATGATGGAAACTGGAGGATTTCTGGGTGTATTCCAACAAGGAAAATGATGGTCCAGGAAAAAGGAGCAGTGTAATGGTTTCTGGTATTTGGGGAAATAAACTAAGAGTGCGAGATTAAGTTGTGTGTTTTAGTGTACAAGAAGATGAGATCAGGCAGACGAAAGTCCACATGGTCTATGTCCTTCTTTGCTCTACTGAAGAATTTTGAGTTATTCATATGGGAATGGCTCCCACTAACACGTGTTTAGGTTGGGAGGACTTGAGTAATTTTCCTTTTGGATGGTGATCAGGAACAGGCTCATTGTGATCTCCAGTTAGTAAGCAGGTGCAATAGCCTGTGCTGTTGAGCATCATTAACGTAGATCTATGAAAAGGAAAGTAAAAGAGCTTACATGCCAAATAATTTATTTATCTTTGACTTTTAAGTATATTTTTTCTTGAATGTCACAGTGGAATTGGTGCTAATACTTAGTTGCTTAAAATTCTGAAACTGGAAGGTCTACATGTGATTTTAGCATCTGTCTCTAGCAGATAGCACATAGTTATGGTTAGATTTGTATTTGGGAAGTAGATGTAGTAGACATATAGATCAATTGAAAAATGTAAGTAATTATGATTTTAAAATACATGTTTACATGTATAAGATAAAACCATAAGAAAAAAGTGACAATAATTTGGTCCCGTTAAATAATTACCAGAAAAAATTTCACATAGAGATTCTGTTTTAAAATTTGGAACACTTGCATTTTAATTACATTACAAAAGGAGAAAGTAAAGGAATAATTGGTTTGGCTATTAGCCAATTACAGCTGTAACTAAAAAGCAAACATAAGCAAAACAAACCACAGAAACTGATATTGGATTCCACAAACAGTCACAATATATACATTGATCAGATGTTTAATGACATTTGGCAACAATAAATGGAAGGAGACTTTGTTTCAATCCTTCATGCAACATGTTTGCTAAAACTGAAATTAATGAAAGCAGATTTGACTGCAGGATCACTCAGCTTTTACTGTGTATCATCAGATAAGGTGTGTCTAGAGTGATTGCAATTGTTAAAATCTAGTGAAGAAATAAGGCACTTGAATACAGTGATTATCTACCAGGCTGCTATAATTTAGACTAGGTTACTTATAATAAACAACAGAAATTTATTTCTCACAGTCCTGGAGTCTGGGAAGTCCAAGATGAAGGCGCCTACAGAGTCAGTGTCTATTGAGGTCTTCCTGGTCCATAGAAAGCCGTCTTCCTGCTGTGTCTTCACATGACTGGAATGGGCAAGCCAGATCTCTGGGATCTATTTTATAAGGGTACTAATCCCATTCATGACCTAATCACCTACAAAGGCCCTCATCTAATACCATTACATTTAGAATTAGGTTTCAGTATATGAATTTGTGGGGCCACAAACATTCTGCCTATAAAATGGTCACATCCAATTGCATTTTTTCATTACAGGGAAAGGTTTATCCTGTCTGTCTAGTGTTTCCAAGGACACTGCCCATGAGAAGGCCTCAATGCACAGATTCAGGCTAATGACAAGAACTGGTGGTGTCAGAATGCACTATTGACAGTGTTTCTCTGTGTGCTTCCCTGACAGATACGACGACATACTCCACTGAGCGATCTGAGCACTTCAAACCCTGCCGAGACAAGGACCTTGCTTACTGTCTCAATGATGGCGAGTGTTTTGTGATCGAAACCCTGACTGGATCCCATAAACACTGTCGGTAAGCCACTGCAGCCACTGGCACTAAGGGCAGGCCCTTGAGAGGCCTGGTGGGGGAAGGGGATGTTGAGCTCTGAGAATATGCAACGTGATACACGGAGTCCAGCTGTTTGAGTGGTGGAATCAAGCTTCTTAATATAAGAAGGGACAAGGCTGATATCTTTGGTATTTGAGGAAGATAAAACTAAGTTAAAATAGACAAGATCTGAGTTTTACCTGACCAAATAAAGGGTGATTTACTTTTAGAACTACCAACTTAATAGAAATAATTGTTCACACACTTTGGAGGCCTATAATTTCCATGTGGGTCTTAGGCACACGTGCTCGTCTCAGAAGCAATCCCTTCCTGGACACCTATAGGCAGCCACATGACAAAGAACACTGCTCATCTATGATCTAACATCTCAATGTTTATTATGTACAAAATCTCAGAGACTGTTGCTGTGTCCGGAGAAAAATGCATCTAATTTTGATTCTTCCCTTGTTTATTAATTTCAGGACATTCTTTTTAACACCTCTGGTGATGGAACACTCTTCAGCAAGATGTTGTAAATGAGATCATAGTTCTGTTATGTTCTCTGTAGAGAACTATTTAGGAAAAATTCCCAGTAGAGATCAGGAAGGTGTGTAATTGGTTTTTAGAGCCTGAAGGTTATATAACTGTTAAAAATAAAAAACAAGTAGAGATCAATAGTATACCTGCAGACACTACAGCTTTAAGGCTTCATAAAAGAATCAAATTAGCATCTGAAAAATATTTCCCACCAAGCTTTTACTTCCAGCACTATCCTGGTAATTTGTTTCTTCTTGCAATTGTATATGCTTCAGTGACCATATGTATCCACACCCCTTTCCTTCTCTTTATTTACTCTTCTCATATGACACAGCTATTAAATTAATTATTCTGAATCACGAAGCATGGTAAATCATGACTTTTCTCTCTCTATTGCTATTATAAAACTTTATTCCACATTGTTTTATTAAGATGTCACAGAGAAATTCATTATATAGTTATGAACTTGGAGATGTGTTGGCAAATCCTGCCCAGCCCCCAGAGCCAGCTTTACCCCAGGGAGGATGAGTTGCCACACAATTTACTGTAGTGGGCAGTTACAGATTGGGAAGAGCTGATAAGCAACAGTAGCAGATCTCTGCAAAAGTTACCACACATCCTGTGTCAGGTTAAGCAGCTGTGACCTTTTCACCTTGCATGGTGCCTTTTGTGTGACTTGGCAGTGTCATTTTATTTGCCCTATTTTTAAAATGTATCCCATTTCTGTTCTCTGTGAACTTGGGTTGGGGATGAAGGGGGTGGGAATGGCTCCTCCTCATATTCTTCTTCTCTAACTACATTTTTTGGGGCAGCAAAGACACAGATAGGAAGCACACAAGCGACTTGGAGACCTCAGGGGCAAAACCGAAAATGAGCCACCCTTTCAAAGTATGAAGTGTTTGCACATTCTTCCAGGTGCTCAAACACTTGTTACAGCTACCTGTGCCAATCCCATGGGATCATAATGTGGAAGTGGGTGATGGAATAAATTAAGTTTAAATTCCTGATCAGTTGGTGATGTGATAAATCAGAAGTCTTACCTACTAGAGCTTGGACTTTTCTGATGGTGGTTTACCCCAAAGGAGGATCAGATCAGGCCCCACAATGGTATGCAGGCTGGTATGATTCATTTTTTTCTAAAACTGAGATGTTGAAAGGAACAAAATAATTCTTATTTTTCAACTTTTTTTTCTCATTATATTCTGTATTATTTCGTGGGCATATTAATTTGCTAGGGTTGTTGTAACAAAGTGCCACAGAGTGGGTGGCTTAAACAACCAAAATCTACTTTCTCACATTTTGGAGGCTGAAAGTCTAAGATCAGATGTCAGCAGGGTTGTTGCCTTTCCCAAGGCCACGAAAGAAGGGTTCCCTTCCAGGCCTCTCTCTCTCTTTGGCTTGTAGATGGCTGACCTTTCCTTGTGTCTTCTAATTTTCTTTAGGCTGTATGTGTGTGAATCCAGGTTTCCTCTTCTTTTAAGGATACCAGTTATATCAGATTAGGGTCTACTCCCTATTTTAATGTAATGACCTTATTTTAACTTTAAAAACACTTTCTCCAAATATGATCACTTTCTAAGGTACTAGAGGTTAGAATTTCAGCAGAAGCATGATTTGGGAGACACAGTCCAGTTTATAACAATGGATCCACATAAAAAATCTTTTGTTTTTGTACATATGTACATCTGATTTTTTAAAACAAACACAAGCAGAAGTATCTATGGTTTAGCTGGAACAATGTACATGTGGAAAGAATTTGACCATTTGTCAATATTTTTTTGCATATTTCATCACAGTCAACCTGTTATTTAACATAGTCACAACTTAGCTAATCATGACAAAAGAGCAGCCTAAAACAGAGTCGTAACTCGAGTAGCTTAATAGAGACCCATAAATCTCCTACTTGTGTGCATGAATAAATCACACATCGCATGTGCCTGCTATTCATCTCTCAGGCTTTGCAGTGAATAAAAGGCTTACATTTGTTCCTGCATCAGCTACTTCTAAGATTTCCAATGTGGTTATTAATAAGGTGCCATTTCGTCCAGCACTCTAGTTAAGTAATATGTTTCATTCATTCTTCTCCTTTTGACAACTGTTTATTGAGCACTTCCTATCACCAAGACACTATTGAATAAATACATACAGAAATTAACTTAGGAATTAAATAGCACTGTGTTTTGTAATGTTTTTGCATGACTGGCATGCTAGTGGAATATCTTTATGATACATTATTAACTGGATTACATTTCTGGTGACAATGTAGTATATCAGAGCAATGATATAAAGGTGTGTAAGTGAATCTAGCTCATTAGTTTAGTTTATACATGTCTCAAAAGATTAGACATTCATATCTGAGAAAAATTAAAATTACATTTTCTAGTATTTTAAAAATAAATTGTAATCCTACAATAAATGGAATCAAATTTTTTTCTACATCATAAAAGAGTGATTATACTGTCTTTTCTGTCTATAGGCTAAGGAAAAATAGTAGCAAAACTACTTAGATTATCCCTGACAAACATTCTGGAAGATATGCTAAAAAATGTGAACATTGCCAATCTTGGGATAAGGGAGGTTTCATGTCTTTCTGTTTGTTATTTTCTCACTTTTTAATGTATTTTCAGATCTTTCAAAAATCCGTGTGTAGTAAGAAATTATAGAGCAAACTAATGAAAACTTAAGGAGAATACAAAGATTCTAAAAATAACTGGGCATTATGCTAAGTGAAATAAACCAGGCAGCAAAAGACAAATACCATATGATCTCACCTATAAGTGTAACCTAATGAAGAAAACAAAATAGAACCAGAGACATGGAAATAAAGAACAAACTGACAGTGACCAGAGGGGAGGGGGAGGGGAATAATGGGGGAAGGAAGGGGAAGGGTCTAGTCAAGGAACATGTGTAAAGGACGTGGACAAAGACAATAGGGTGGGGACTGACTGTGGGAGCAGGGGGTGGACAGGGATGGGGAGAGCAACAGGGGAGAAATAGGAACAACTGTAATTGAACAATTCTAAAAAATAAAGAAAATTTTGAAAAATAACTGGGAGCATGGTGGGGTGAAAATGAAGACAACTGTATTTGAACAATAATAAAAAAAAATACCTGGGCAGAGGGAATTTAAAGAACAACAAATAAGTAGGCAAAGTTTATTTTGCTCAATGTAAAATATACTATAAAGTCATAGATCATTAGCTGACCTATTAGTAAAAACAGAACCTGGCATACAGTGAAACTTAATGTACAATAAGAGGAAGTTCATAAATAGGAGGAAAACTGAGAAACTGATCATTGAATAAATTTGGTTGACTATCAGTTAAAACAAATTAAAATAAAATTTTAACTTCTCTATACCAAAACATATTCTTAATGAATTCAGAAGTTAATATAGATAATAAATAAATAAAATCTTAAGGGAAACAGTAAATAAAATTACACATTTATTTATGTCAGCAACTGAAAAGACCTCTTGAACTAAAAATTAACAGTATTCTCACACATTGACACATTGTTTTTTGATCTGAATATCAAAACAATTGATCCGAATATTGCCCTGACCCTGAGCAGTATGGTTCAGTTGGTTGGGCATCGTCCCCAAAGCAAAAGATTGCTGGTTCAGTTTCTAGTTAGGACAGGTGCCTGGGCTGCAGGCTAGGTGCCCTGTTGGGGCAGATGTGAGAGGCAAGTGATTGATATTTCTCTCTCACTCATATTGATGTTTCTCTCCCTCTCTTTCTCCCTCCCTTCCCCTCTCTTTAAAAACAAAAGCTTTAAAATTTTTTATCTGAATATCAAAATTAAGAGATAAATCATCAGTAAACTATACAACAGATATGGCAGAGAATTAATATTTTGAAGAAGTCATGAAGTTGAATAAGAGTAACACTAAAATTAATCCTCAACAGGAAAAATGACAAAGGAGAATACCATACTCTTCCCTTTAAAAGGAATGCAAAAAAAGCAATAAAGGTGAAAAATACCCAGCCTCACACAGAAATGTAGATAATTTTTTGTCTGGTGGGGATTCAGTAGAAACATAGTCACTACTTGAGAAAGAACATATTGTTAAATATCTTCTGCAGGTAATATTTCATATGTTTCAAAATCTTTATATTGTTTCTAAGAGTTTAGCCCATAAGGAATACATGTAGACTCATTTGTAAGAATGTTCAACACAAGTTTATTTGTAATAGAAAAAAAAAAAAAGAAGCCTGAATTTAGATGTCTACGTAATTCAGAACGTTTTAAGGACAAGAAAATGTTTATTATATCATGTTATGTATGCAAATCAGGTTATAAAATTACATATAAAATTTTGTGAGGTCCCTCCATTGCACATATATTTCATTTATGTAACACCTGGTTAGGACACTTGACTCCTGCTTCTCGTCTTTCCATTGAGAAAGACAGATAGTGCCCCTGTCTCTTAAATTGAGGTCATTATATTTTACTTTTATTAAGCTAGGAGAACTTTCAATTAAGCCCTTTCAGATTAAACACTATCAGGTATATTTGAAAGTCTCTGATTCTTATTTTATTAATAATTTACACTCTGTAATAATTCTTTTAATGCTATTTTCATGTGTTTTGAAACATAGAAAAATAAGAAAATGCATCCTATAGAAATGAAGCTGGATAGAAAATGAAAGTAATTCACTAGAAACTCCTTGAGTGAAAATATTCTGAATCAAAGCAGGTTGTTCTTAAATATATTTATTTGTGCCATTTCTAGAAATATTAAGAACTTGAGAAATGGTGCCATCTGTAATATATTTTACTAGGGGGAAAGAGGTAGCCAGTGTAACTGAAAAGATTACTAGGCATTTCAATGGGCCAAATGTGTTCTAAAGCCAAATTAAGTTAAAAGGACACATGTCCTTTTGAATTGAAGTTCAAAATCCTCTTCTGAATTAAAGTTCATTAAATGTTTTATCTGCCTTATTGCAAGAAATAGATTTTCAAAGCTTTGGAAGGATAGCATTTGAGCTGAATTTGACCTGTAGTGGTCATTTTTGAAATCTATCAAGCAATTCACTTGAAGATGCTTGAATCACTTGAAATATGGAGCTGCTAGAAAGATAGGAAAGCAGTCCAATAGCAAACTTGGCCTGAGGCAACCCTTCCATAAAGGGGCTGATGGTCTGTGCAGCAATCTGGCGAAAAGGCTCAGAGGAGTGGTGAGTCGGGGGTGATTGGAGGGGAGCAGAACCACACAGGAGTTACTGTCCTTACTGTGTCGAGTTCCACCTGAATGGGTTTTAAAATTAAAGCTTCCCTTTTTAAAAGCATGATTGTGGACAAGGTGGCCATATCCCTGTGATTTAGTATATAAAATTATAAGACCATTCCTGTCAGTGCTTTGCTCTTTCACTTCGGAGGTCCATTAGCTCTTTCACTCAGTGAGGATCCTCTTTATGAAATGGTTCTCCAGTAAGTGCTCTGAGCATAGCAGATGATGATTTTTGTGGTTGAAGAAGTCACACTGGAAATGGAGTTTTGGCACATGTCCCTGAACTCTACTGACAGAAAAGGATGAAGGCTGAAATATCTATAAATCTAGCTTAGGGTCAGAGTCCCTGAAGATAGGAACTGAATAAGAGAGTGAAGAAACTTGGATGAACTTTCAACTTCATTTGATAAATGTTCCTGAGAATATTTGCCAGAGCCCAGATATAATTTGAATAATTTGTAATATCCACATTTATAGCAAGTGGTCTGCTGACGACAGCATTGCACAAGAAGAAGTGAGCCAAGCTACCACTATTTGTCTCATTCTTTTCTGTGCCTGAAGTTCGTTAAAACGGTCTCCTTCCATTGTGTGAATGTACCATAGTTTCTTGATCCACTCATTTGTAGATGGGCACTTAGGTTGTTTCCAGCACTTGGCTATTGTGAATTGTGCTGCTATGAACATTGGAGTGCAAAGGTTCTTTTGAATTGGTGTTTCAGTGTTCTTAGTGTACAATCCCAGTAGTGGAATTGTTGGGTCAAAAGGCAGAGAGGAAGAAGGAGCTTATACCCTTTGCAACAGCATGGATGGAACTGGAGAGCATTATGCTAAGTGAAGTAAGCCAGGTGGTGAGGGACAAATATCATATGATCTCACCTTTAAGTGGAACATAATCAACAAAAGCAAAAAACGAGCAAAGCTTAACCAAGAGACATTGAAATTAAGAACAAGCTAACAATATCCAGGGGGGAGGGGGGAGGGGACAATGGAGAGAAGGGTTTTCAGGAACCACTATAGAGGATGCATGGACAGAACCAAGGGGGGGCGGAGGAAGGCAGGGAAGGGAGGTGGGATTGGAGGGGGAGGGGAGAGGAGAGTATGCAGACAACTGTAATTGAATAACAATAAAGTAAAAAAAAGAATAAACTAATGAATGAATAAATAAATAAGTCAAACAACAACAACAACAACAAAAACGGTCTCCTTAGCTCAACAAGCAAACAGCACCACCACAAGGTACTTCATTTTTCAACTTGATGACACGTAGGTGGTGGGGTTTGCTTCTTCTAGTGTAACTTATTTGCACTGGACCCAAGCTAGTGTTTTTAAAGGGTTACTTAAATATCATGAAAAAGAACTAGAAGAGCACATTTAATAAAAAATCATAACACATCTTTTAGTTAATGGCCAACAATTTTTACCTTATTTTTATGTTTTCTAACCTGTTTGGAAGCTCTAGTTGAAGCCTGAAATGGTGTTTCTTTAGGTGGTTGTTATGATTTGGGTTTTTTGTTCCATTAGAGAACTGATGTAAATTTGTTTTTCTGAATAGCTACCTTATACATATGTGAGGCAAATGTGGGAATCTAGATGGAGAGATCTGAGTTACCAGCTATATTTGGCTTTATACTGGCTGTGTGAGGTTTTTTTTTGTTTTTTGTTTTTTTGCAAGTCATTTAACTAGAAACTTCATTTCTTCATTAAAAGAATTCATCCTTGAAAGGTTGAGGCGAGAATTGAAAGCAGCAACATATGGAACCCTCCAAATGCACTGTGGACATTATGTTATGATAGTCTTTCCCTCTTCCTCTCTTCTGCTCATATTCAAACCAAGCAGCAGAATGTTTTCTGGAATTGGGTGAGAGAAATTGAGTGGGTGTCACATCTTCCTAACTTAAGAGGAGACAGGTTTAAAAGGGAGAGATAGGGAGTGCCAAAGGATTCCTGTGTATATTCTGAAGGTTCAGGCTTTTTACTGGGACTAATTTCGATACACTGACAAATTAACAATTTTTTTTGTATTATTTCTTCAATTCTGTAACCAATTCTTGGTTTTCCAAGATTTTCTTCTTGTTGAATATAGCTTTAAGAGAAAAAATTATTTTCCTTTTCTACTTCATCAATGTAACTTGTCCTAATAGTGTTAATCATTTCCGGTTGGATTGGCTGGTTAGTTTCAGTCTTCCTCCACCAACTAGCAGACTGGCAAATTACACATATTCTCTGTAACTCAGTTTTCTTATCTACTTAATGGGGAATACTATTATATAATTCATGATCATTGTGAAAGTTGTTATAATAAAGTGCACTTGTTTGGCATGAACAGATAGTGAATCTAATGGAATAAGTGGGGTGTAATTGGTCAGGGCCATGTACTGCATCTTCACAGCTTGTTCACCGATCAGTTGATCTGTGCCAGGGCTTCTTGATGGGCACTTGGTCTCCCAGCACATAGGATTGAGCTTAGATCCTCTAATGAGAGTTAAAAATAAGAAACTGACCCAGAGAAATTATTTGATTTTTATTTTTTATTTAATCTTTATTGTATTTTTCCCATTGCCATTTAATCCCCCCCATGTTACTCTCCCCCCAGCAGTCACCACACTGTTGTGAACGTCCATGAGTCCCTTTCCAGTTTTGCTCAACCCCTCCCCCACAACCCCGCCTTCCCACTAGCTGCCATCTCTTCTCTGTCTGTGAGTGTCCATCTGTTTTGCTTGTTAGTTCAGTTTGTTCATTAGATTCCATGTATGAGTGAAATCATAGGATATTTGTCTTTCTCTGATTGGCTTATTTCACCTACATAATATTCTCCAGATCCATCTATACTGTTGCAAAGGGTAAATTTTTCTTCATTTTTTCAGCCAAGTAGTATTTCATTGTGTAAATGTCCCATAGTTGGTTTATCCACTCATCTATTTATGAACACTTGGGCTGCTTCCATATCTTGGCGATTGTAAATAAGGCTGAAATGAACATAAGGGTATGTGTTGTGACCCTTCAAGACCGGGCAGGTTCATGGTATTCATGCAGATGGAATAATATTCATGGAGCCATGGGATGTCTGTCATGTCTTTATTCACAGGTGAGTGAGCCACACTTGCTGCAAGCTGCGTGTCTATCTGCCTGTCTCATGTCATGGCCCCTGCTCCCCAGCGTGGCACCCATTGTGGCACCTGTCCCCTTGCATGTCTCCCATCATCATCGGCCCCATCAGGGAGTCCTCACCTGTTTAAGTACCAGAGGGAAACAAAGCCAGCAAGATGCCAGAAATTACATAACATAACATAATTCTGCACATGTGAGCCCACTTCATTTATGGGAACAGTTTATCAGACCCAGTCTCAGGGCTATGAGAACACTAGTTATCAGGCCCCTCCAAGGCTATGGGAACACTGTTTCCCTTAGCTACCCAGACACCTGGGTGAGGAAGCCAGACTGCCTCCACTTATGCCACAGGGCACTTGTGCTCTTTCAAATTAGTGTTTTTGTTCCTTCATGTGTATTCCCAGAACTGTGACTGCTGGGTCAAAAGGCAGATCCATTTTTAATTGTTTGAGATATCTCCGTACTGCTTTCCACAATGGCTGCACCAGTCTGCATTCCCACCAACAGTGCAGAAGGGTCCCCCTTTCTTCACTTCCTCACCAGGACTTGTTGTTTGCTGATTTATTGATTATAGCCATTCTGATTGGATATGAGAGGATATCTTATTGTGGTTTTAATTTGTATTTCTCTGTTGATTTGTGACATTGAGCATCTGTTCATAAGTTTATTTGTCATCTGTATGTCCTCTTTGGAGAAATGTCTCTTCAGGTCCTCTGCTTATTTTTTAATGGGGTTGTTTGGTTTTTTGGTGTTGAGTTCTATAAGTGCTTTATACATTTTGGATATTAACCCTTTATCAGCTGTATTTGGGATATATTCTCCTATTCTGTGGATTGTCTTTTTATTTTGTGGATGATCTCCTTTGCTGTGAAAAACTTCTAATTTGATGTAGTCCCATTTGTTTATTTTTTCTTTTGTTCTCTCTATTCTGCTCCATTGATCTATGTGTCTGTTTTTATGCCAGTTCTCTCTCTCTATATATATATATTTGCAAAAACTAAGAATGTGACAAGAGAATCAAACCCTTCTTGTTTTATAAAATGAAGCTGAAAACAACATTTATGAATTTTATCTTGGAATATATCTCTACAATTCTGTTTTTTAATGATCACACTTATTTTATTGGTTTTATGAATATCAGGAAAAGCAAAATTAGTCCTACGCACACACATATATGATATACTTATTAGGTAACCAGCATCATGTAGGACACTGAGGTTTCAATGGCTATCAAGAAGAAAGTGTTCCCTTTCTTTATAAAACTTGCTATTTGGAGTATGGAGAAATCAATGTGCTCTAGTGTGATCAGTTTTGTGTTGGGCAAACACTGATAATCACTGGGCAATAAAGTCCACACTTGGTATAGCAGGGAAATCCTTACCAAACCGGTAAACTTAGAGGAAATATCTTCACCAAGTGCATCTGCATATAGAATTGCCTGTTCACATTTTAACAAAAGGGAAATTAAGAATAAAATTTTTAGAAGAAACAGGAAAAAAATTAAAACATGAAACATGGTTTGGGGAATATCTCATTTAGAGATATATATCATGCGATATAAAATGTGTTTATACATGTCATAAGTGAGTGGTATAGAATGTATTTTTAGTCCTATACTATATGCACTAAAAATAAATGGCAATTGTATATATCATTTCTAGCATTATGTCAGTGTTTATTAAGCACATCCAATGTTCCAGGTTCAGTGAAAGGTGATAGTAATATAGTGATAAATATTCTCAAAAAAAAAAAACTTCTAAGAGGATTTTAGATGGTCATTTCCTAGTTTAGTTTAATGTAACAAGTTCTGTGTTCTCTATCATTCAATCTATATGAACTATATATACATCGATCATGTCTGTATAGAAGATTCGAAAAAAACAGAGGACCTGAAGCCAGCGAGAGCTTGTGAGAGAAAGTAACATACAGATTTGTATTTGGAAAAATGAGAGCCTATTCATTTCTTACTTTGAAGCCTGCTTTCACTTTCCAACAAAGACATGGAGAATTAAGCCGCCGTTGAAGAACATTCCCTTCAAACTCCAGGGAGGAAATTCTAAAATTATTTTAGATGCAATTAAAAATAATCAGTTTCATATCATAAATTCCTCATGCAATTGGTCACTTCTTTTATGAATTATTTCCTCTCTTGTGTCCAGATAGTTCTCAGGAACATATCAGGACACAATGACATGTTTAGTTTCATTCCCTCATACTCTGAATTTTAATGGTGAGTGCAAAGAGCCACCAAGAGTGTGAGTTTTCAAAACTAATAAGTGCCACATTGATTAAATTGTGAAATCAAGATTAATTTTCTTTACCCAAAATTATTCTATGATTTTTATCTACATTTATGAAATACTTGCAGAAACCGTTTAGTAGCTATAATTTAAAAATAATTTATTAACATCTTAGATATAAGAAATGATTATCCAGCACTGAAACTTTCCTAACAGATTAAACATTTCCACTGTAGGATATCTTGACCATCAGTCATTATTGAATTATTCAGGGGAATGTAAGGGAGCTATATTTAGAAATACTTATTGCCATGTTCAAACAAAATGTCCTACATTTTCCCAACTAAAACATTTTTTTTCTGTAGCATAGCTGCTGTGAGGCTCATGGAACAAATAAAGTTAAACTTGTAGAGCTTATCTTATAATGGCTCAGGTAACATTTTGGCGTTTTGGCTTATAAAGTGGCACATACGTTCAGAAGAAACCAGAGAATGAAAGGTTGTAAGAGTTCCTAAGACAAGGTGGATTTTTAGCTTCGCAGAGATAACTTTCTCATTTAAACACATCAGAAATGCAGTTCAACGTAACATCAGCAAAGGTGTTATTTCAACAGAAGACTTCATTAAACGAACAGACCCCAGGCTTTAGGGCAGAGGGGTGCTCCAAGAGAGGGTTGTGGAGAGACTAAAATGATACCAGGTGGCCAGCATGCCCTCAGCCTGCCCTCCCTGGAGTCCTTTGATGGCGCACTGACCCCAATGACCCTGTGCTCCTGAAGGGTAGAAATCCAATTAGGAACTCTCAGCTTTGAGACTTGGGAGGGAGAGGTGTTTGTGCCAGCCAGTGGCCCCACTGCTGGAGGAAAACCATTCTCCAGCAGTTATAAAACAGAGGCTAATAATAGGACAGTTGAGAATGAAAAAATACTGGGTTGGAAAGAATTGGCAGAAAGGATAAGCTGATGAAGCAACTGCTTTAAATAAACTCACAATTTTGCTAGTTCGAGGTGTTCATGGGCTAATTTATAGCCACAGTTGGAGTCACACGGAATCCTTACTCTCTGTGACAAGGTTTTATTTTCAGTGCTCTGGAAAGCTCCTTTCTTTCTACCTGGGTTTGCATATGTGCAAGATATAATAATTATTTTAATGACATTAAATAGCAGCTTTGATCTTTTCCTCCAACAACCTAACCAAAACATTTTCTGGAGGTATGAAATGATTCATTTGTGAGTAAAACTTATTTCTATTATTGTAATATTCCTGTTCACCTACCTGACTCTTCCACCAGGCTGTGAGTTCATCTTTTCTTCTGGAAGCTGCCACCTACTCAGTATAGATATATTTTATAAATGGAAAGAACTCCAGACAACACCTCCTACCCACATTTTTTCAGAGGTCAAAATTGAGATGTTAAATGGGAGACAACAAAAATGCTAATGCCCATCTTCTGTTTCATATCTACTAAGTGCAAGGAAGAAGTTTAGACTCTTTATATACAGTTTCTTGATTGCCTAGCAATTCCTCATATTAAATCTAAACAGGCATGTTTGTGTCCCCATTTGATGCCAAGAAAGAAACTACAAGAGGGAAAGTAGCTTTGTCAAGGACATCCAGCCAATAAGTCACAGGAGTGAGCACCAATCTCTGTACCGTTTTTCTATCAAGGTCTTTCTTGATCTTTTAACTTTTTGAGACTTTATTGTAAAAATCACTAAGGGAAATAGTTAAAAATATAGATTTTCACCCTGGTCAGGTGGCTTGATTTAGTGTACCATTGTCCTGAACCAAAAGGCTGTAGGTTCAATTCCCAGTCAAGGCACATACCTAGGTTGTGAGTTTGATTCCAGGAAGCATATGGGAAGCAACCAATCAATGTTTCTCTCTCTGTTTTTTTTTCTCTCTCTCTCCCTTCCTCTCTCTCTAAAATCAATAATAAAAATATCCTCAGATAAGGATTAATATGTGTATATATGTTAATATATACTGATATAATATTTTATATATGTGGGGGGGGTATACATATTCTCAGGTTCCTCCTCTGAAGCTTCTGATTCCTGTCTTGAGATGGCATCTAAGACTCATGCTTTCAGATGATTCCATTACTGAGACAGATTTGGGAAGCTGTGAATGAGACTAGTGTTTCTCAAATGTTAATGAATGGATGAATCCTCTGCAAATTTTGCTCAACCAAAGATTCATGTGCAGTAGGTCTGGGGTGAGGCCTGAAATTCTATATTTCTAACAGTGTCCCGATGATGCCTATGCTGCTGGCCCACAGCCCACACTTAGAGCAGTGAGGGACTAAATCATGCTGCCCAGCACACAATTGGGACCCTGCCCCCATCCCAGGGATCTTTTCATAATTATGCTACCAGGATATATCCTCTGCCCATAAGCAACTCCATAATTATGTCTGAGCAATATCTTCTGCCCATATATGAGACTATGTTTGTGAAGCATCTGGAAACCTTTATTTTTTCTCTACCGATTATCTTATGAGCTATGCATCTGCCAGTTAAGAATCCCTGATCCCTGCAACATGACTTTATCCTATGGTCCTATGCCTGTCTCATCCACAGTAGTTTTATGAGACAAATGTCTCATCAAATTCCCATTATATCAAGGGGATTTTATCTTCCACATCTGTGATTCATAAGTATAGGCTGGGCCCTTATTATTTTTCCTGAGGAGCAAAACCTTTAAGTCAGGGTAAAATGTTCTCTGTAACATTCAGAGAAGTGGATACAGCACTTGTTAGAGGTTGTGAATAATCACATTACCCCAGGAATTTCTTTCATCAAAGATAAGTTATCTGAAACATAGATATATATTTATAATTTTCAAACTAAGAAAACTATTATGTGTACAGATGACAAAATTCTAAGAAAATGTTACAACGAAAGACTAAGTTTCAAAAGGAGAACTCTGATTTATCAAAAACGATGTTATAATTCTATGCCTTGCTGCTTTCTAGCCATGTGACATTTGGTAATATCTTAGATTTTGAGGACCTTAATTTCTTCATTGTGAAAGAGCATGATTAGAGATAATTCATCAGGTCACTTCCAATTTTAAAACAGGGTGAAGATACAGAGGTCTCTTGCATTTTCACCTGTGTTTGTAAATAAAGTGTTTTACTGAATTTCTCTCAAAGAAAAGCAGAAGGATTTCAGAAATAGCAACCATCTGCAGAAGAAAACATAGGTGTTCTGCCTTTTGAAGTACAAAAAATAAAATGCTAAATTAAGAAAGGCATCACTGTACAGAAAAGGTGGCACAAAGCAAACCTGTGCCTCACCACTGCCAGGGTTTTTAGACTGGCATGTTCATGTACTCACGTAAATAATTTTTCTTTAAAAAAATTAGATTCTGATTCATTAGATCTAGAATGAGACTGACAGTCTGCATTTCTAACAAGCCTCTTGGTCCCATGGTGCTGCTGGTTGGGAACCTGACTTTGGGTAACAAGGCTCTGTGTCCACGTGCTTCAACCTTAACTGCATCACCCAGGGAAATTTGCAGAACAAACATAGGTAGACCTCTGTAAGTGGGGCTTACACATGTATATTTCTAAAGCTGCCCAGGTACTTTTAATGAGCAGTCAACATTAAGAATCACTGAGCTATCCTTGGCCATAGCCTTCTTTGCTTCCCAGGTGCCCGTTGACTTTGGATTTTGTTTTAAGAAAAGCACATTTACTGCAATGTTAGTACAACCAAAACAGGTACTTTACCCTTACTTCTACCATGCCAGTAGATCAACTTGACTATACTAAGAGACTGTTGTCCATCTGGCAGCACCCTTGTGAGGTTGTGCCTCCATGCTAAGATGATTCCATGGTAGTCTACAAAGTAGGCCATCTTTGTATTCTGCTTCCCCTGCCCCAGTACCACCGCCACTTATGGATGTATTTCCAGATGGCGACATGGGTCTCCACAGCTGACACTTTAAAGTTACCTATTATTGTTTTAGTTATGGTACCCACACTTTACAAAGTGTTTCATGGCTGCATGTGTAGAAGCTTTTTAATTATCCCTCTTCTCTCCCTCTCATTCTCTCTTTTTTAAAATTTTTTTCTCTTCCATCCACACTAAGCACTCATTCTCTGGCAAGCCTGTGCTAGTTGTTCAGTGAAATTTGTGCATAGATGGAACTCTTCTCTTGCACTATTTCTTTGAAATTGTAATCTAGAAGTGAAATTGCTTAGCCCAAGGGTATAAACATTTTCACAGCTCTTGAACCAAAAATACCTTGCTTTCATTGGGTACTTAAACTTCTATATGCTCATTTAATGTGTAAGCTGTCCTGTCATCATTATTTAATATCTGTTTTTGATTAATAAAAACTTCACATTCTTTATATGAACATAAAGTGAATTTCTATTTTATTTTTACTTAAGTGTACTTTTGATAGTAATGGAAAACCAATAAATAGTTCCCTTACTGGTATGGCTCAGTGGGTTGGGCGTTCCCCTGCAAGCCAAAAGGTCGCTAGCTTGATTCCCAGTCAGGGCACATACCAGGTCCCTGGTAGGGGGCATGTGAGAGGCAACTAATCAGTGTTGCTCTCCCTTTCTCTTCTCGCTCCTTTCCCCTCTCTCTAAAAATAAATACATTTTTTAAAATGAAGGATATGCAATAAGGAGTATTAAGCAGGTGAGCAAAATGTTTATCTTTTACATGTATTATATATTTTGATGTATAGAAGCTGACAGTTTATTCTCTGTATAGGCAGACAAAATAAGTTGCCTTGTAGCAAACATTATTTAAGCAGACCCTCTTGATTCTGCAAATATGAGACAGGCATGCACCCACATTCCTATACAATGAAGGTAAATGGGTTGTAAGTGTGTGTGTTTGTGCTCATTAGCCTGCCCCTTTCATAGACTCCTTGGAATGAAAAGTTACAGAGAAGAATGAAACAGTATTATATAAGGAACACAAAATTTTTTAGGAGAGAAGATCAAGAATCCATATTATACCTATCCAAATTCAATGTGAAGGGGACTGGTTTGGAAAGAACAGAGTGATCCAATTAAGATTTATAGCAATGATGGATACCAAGGTTTCCAAAGGTGAATTCATAAGGAGAAGGCGAAGGGTAGTGATAAACCAGACTTGACTTACAGCCTAGAGACTAAGCTGTTATTATGTTGTCAGATAGTGGAAGTGGAAGTTCTCCCCTGGCTTCTCTACTTTGGACTTTTGATTGAGAGTTAAAACAAATTGTGTAATTCTTGGAAGTAGAGAGACTAATCTCACTGTTTGTCCCTTACTAGTTAAGGATTTCTGCAAACAAATCTTCCAAGTTTTGATGGAATAGGATCCTTTCAAAGAGTTACCACTGCCCTCAATGGTGCCACTTTGTGGCAAAAACTAAGTGACAACACTTGTAGCTAAGATAATTTGACATTCTTTTCATGCACTGGCTGTTTGGACTAAGAAATAAAAAAAATCTTCAAGATTTGGACAATCATATGAAAGGGAAATCTGGGACTTTCAGCCACTACTGGTAGTTGGAGGCTTGAGAACTTTCTTGAACTGTTTTTTGGAAGACTATTCTGCTTGTTTCCTTGTTTTTTCAGAAAGATCACTTTAGTTGCAGTGTAGAGGGCAAATGGAGGGCGAGTTCCTACCTCGATGTTAAACCTCTTCTACCCTTCCCAGCAGCAAACTGGAGGAACAATGGAGAGAAAGCGTCAGTACAAGGAACACTGTGGGAAACCCTGTTAAAGACTGCTGTGGGAGGTAGAGATGTGGGAGCTTGAGCCTTCCAACATGTGCATCCTAAAGCCTAGAGTAGGATGTGACTGGTGTGTCCAGAGGAGATAAATGAGAAAGAAACTGTTGAAATATTGCCTTTGCTTTTCCTCCTTTGTGACCTGGTGTACTGGTATTCATATCAGGGTGGCTCAGGCTATACATCTGAGGCCACCAATATAGTCTAGGCAGCAAACATCAATGGAGAGCAGAAGGAACATAGGTGAAGACTAACTAGCCTCAGGTAGTCATTTCTCCATCTTCGTTTCTCCCAACCCTCAATAGTCATGGATTATACTGAGAGAAGTGGTTCTTCCTAAAGATAATTCCCCACTAGGGGAATTAAGGGTGAAACCTTGATCTGAGGAATGGTTTATTAGGGTGGGTTTAAATTAAATATGGCTTTCTGAAACCTGGACTCTCACTTCAAGCCCATCCCACCTCCATTCTAACTCTGAGGTCTTCAAGTCTGAGAAAGTCTAGCCTTTGTCCTTTCTTCATTTTAATTTTCTGAAAAATTAAGTAACACCATGGGGGTAAATGAACTTCACATACCAAAACAATGACAGAGGAGCAGTGCTATTTTTAAAGAGACCGGGCATGAATTAGAAAGCAATTTAAAAAGAGCATGAATTAGAGAAAGATTTTAGATGAAGGAAAAAAAAAAGGTGATGAGGCAATGACCAAAAGAAGTATTGGCAGTGAGGATTTGAAGGGGAAATACCAGAGCGATTTGAAGGAGGTACATCACAAGATGTATTTGTTAGTGAAGAAAGAAAGGTAAGAGGCAAAGAAATGATTCAAAGGGACTGCCATTTTTCTAGTTTGGGCAGTTGGGTGATATTATCCAATGAGTAGCAAAAAGGAATGAAAGCAAAAATTACATCATTCCATCACTTACTAGCTTTAAGAACAGTGAGATGAGTGTGATAATAACAGTACCTGCTTGGTGGTATTATTATGAGAATTGAACTATCCTGGACAAACCAGAACACATAGTCATTCCATATATCAAAAAATTCGTAAAATAGCAAAGTCGTTATTGAAGAATCTTTTCCTTTTTATGTGTGTTAATGTGCTTATCACACATATTTGTATGTGTAAATTCATGAACTATTGCTTAAATTTAGTTTAAATAAAAAATCCTCTTGTGGGCCATTCCACATTGCTTTAATTAGCTTTACTTTTCAGTGGGTTTTAAATCCTGAAAATAAAATTCATTTTCTCTTCATTGTTTGATATTACCCACATATATTCTGATATTTTATTTATTTTTTTTAAGATTTTATTTTTAGAGAGAAGGGAAGGGAGGGAGAAAGAGAGGGAGAGAAACAGCAATGTATGGTTGCCTCTCACATGGCCCTCACGGGGACCTGGCCCGCAACCCAGGCATGTGCCCTAACTGGGAATCGAACTGGGACCGCTTGGTTCCCAGCCCGCGCTCAATCCACTGAGCTACACCAGCCAGGTATTCTGATATTTTAAATAAAATTCCTGATATCAAACTATATTACAAGGCCACTGTAATCAAAACAGCTTGGTACTGACATAAAAACAGACAGATAGACCAATGGAACAGAATAGAGAGCCCAGAAATAAACCCAAGTCTCTATGGGCAATTAATCTTCAGCAAAGAGGGCAGAAGCATAAATTGGAATGAAAATAGCCTCTTCAACAAATGGTGTTGGGAAATCTGGATGGCTACATGCAAAAAAAATGAAACTCGAGCACCAACTTACACCATACACAAAAATAAATTCAAGGTGGATAAAAGACTTAAATGTAAGTCGTGACACCATAAAAGTTCTAGAGGAAAACATCAGTAGGAAAATCTCAGACATTCCACGCAGCAACATCTTCAATGATATGTCCCCTAGAGTAAGGGACATAAAGGAAAGAACAAACAAATGGGACCTTATCAAAATAAAGAGCTTCTGTGGGACTAAAGAAAACAATATTAACATAAAAAGAGAACCAACAGTATGGGAAAACATATTTGCCAATGATACCTCAAACAAGGGTTTGATCTCTAAAATATATAAAGAACGCATACAACTGCACTCCAGGAAGACAAAAAAACAAATTAAAAAATGGGCAAAAGACTTGAACAGA